>PVJC01007496.1:0-51318 GCA_004026665.1 Murina feae
ACAGCGCTGGGGTGTGGGGCCTTTCCACCCCATAGGCTGGGTCCCTGCACGCCTGGACCCTGCAAGGCATCAGCCACTACCCGCCCAGCCCACTCTGCTGCCCGCTGGTTTCCATGACTCACCTGCTGTTCTCTCCGTGGCTCCCGGCCGCCATCTTGCCTGGGCTAATTTGCATACAGCCACTCTGATTGGCTGGTGGGCGTGGCTTACCCTGTCTCGGAGAAACGGTTAATTTTACTATTTCGCTTTTATTAGTTTAGATAACACAGACATAAAATTAAACTTGATAAAGATTACACAAGGTAGTATGTTTGAGAGTCATCATTTGAACCCAGGGAATCTGACATTAAAATTCATTTATCAGACATCAGCATTATTCTGTACTATACTGAGATGCATATTGGGGACAGATATAAAATCAACTGTCAGATATTATGAAGAAATCTGGCAATGGAGAAAAAAAAAAAGAACTAGTAACTCATGTTTTCCCAAGTTTCTTAGTCCATAAACTGCCATCTCAGCATTTTGGTGGCAGAGTACTAGCATATTTTCTGATCTCAAAACCAGTAACATATCTGATTCTTAACTTACTCTTCTTGACTTTCAATTACATCTAGCAAGCACACACATTTCTATACCTTTATTCATGGTAAGCTTCACTCGATTCCTAAAATTCATGTTGTCTTTTTATACTCTTGCTATCTTTCTTTAGTTGGAGAAGCAAAGCAGCAGTCCTGATATCCTGCAATATCTTGGCACTATCAGTTAAACCTTGGTGTTACCAGGAGCTGGCCTCACAGTTGGGTGTTTGGTGTTCTATCAAATATAAACGATTTCACAGAACACCAACTCAGATAAGGCCACTTGGTGACCATGATGGATCAAATAAAAAATAGAAGCACTCTCTAATCATAAAATCAAGAACATTGTCCAAAGCATAAAAATGAGTAAACATTTCCCTTTAATGGCTCCTTTACCTGTTGCATCTTCAGCCCAACTTCATTTTACCAACCATTTAGATGAGATTTATTCAAAAGCCAAACATGGACTTACTAGTACTTCCCCATCCTAATAGCATCCAATCCAAACCAAAGACCTACTTTCTTGATCCCTACCTAGAAATCACTTACTATAAATCCAAATTCTAAAATAAGTGTTTTCTAATATCCTCTTAATGATACACCCTGGGGCTTCCCTGTATTGGATATTCTTCATCATTATAATGAGTTCATAACCTCCACTTTGGTTAGTTACAAGTGTGTTACTGGTGATTTTCAACTTGAGGACATTAATGGGCTCCTAATACAAGCTTGTAATCTCTGTCTAGAGCAGCATCTGGAATACCTAAATCTCCTTGAAATTTACAAACTCCATAAGGGATATACAAACTTGCAGAGTATGTTACCACACATTCATACAAATACATGCACTTAGGTCCTTGTACAATATCTTTATATAGTTATCCAGTTTTTACCAAAGTCATTTCTCAACTCACCTGAGGATTTACCTCTCTCTTTCTCTCTCTCTCTCTCTCTACTGTAAAATTCAGCCTGATTTGAACTTCCTCAGCTCCCCTTTCCCTCCCTGTGTGGTCTTAAGGCTTTTTTAATAAATGAAAAGTCTGTTGACGATGACTTCCAATTCAGTCAAGCTCTGCTACATTTCTGCCTTGTTTTACAATTTTACTTTCTCCTGTTAGGACACCCCCTCCAAGTCCTATTACTCCCATACTTAAGCACAAGATCGAAGGATGAATCAAACTAAAACTCACTTGTTTGAGTAACCTTTAATTACTGTGATACACATTGACCAACAAAATACTAGAACTAACTCACTTAAAAAAAACTATCTTGTTTACTATTTGACCACAAGCAGGATAATCCTGATGAAATCATCACTAATTATCCTAAACTCAAATTTTTATTAAATTTGTTATCATTAAACAACCTATTTTATGTTAAGACAAAACAAAATTAGCAATGTTAATCATCATTAAAGTTATAAGACTCTTTGAATGTTATTATGTTTTTAATAAATAGCTCTTTTGTTAATATTTTGGTGCAATTTGATGAAACATTATTACTTATATAATATTACATTGAGCTTTTATTTTAATGTATTAATAATACCCTCCTATTACTCGGGAAAAAATTCCAGTGTTTTTGAGTTTATATCCCAGGAGCCAGGGAAAAGTTATCCAAATGTTTTATTGCACAACAGTGGAATTACACATTTATACAAAAATACTCAGTTCTAAGTATTTTTTATTTTTTAATCTGTTTTATCAGTTGCCACGAGAAAGTGTTCCAAGTGAGTATGTTGACTATGCATCATTTGAAATACTGTTTCTCTTTTTTCTCCATCAGCCCTTCAGCTCATTAGCAATATGGTTGCTAGCAGTTTTTAAACTGACTTTTGAAGTCAACAAAATTGAATGTCTTCTATGTAATCAAAATCAAAGAATAGAAGGGAGAATTCATAAAAGTCACCTATGTCTGGTGAAAGTTATCCTATTCTCTACACACCAAACATGCTTCTGGCATCCTCATGGTATCTTCAGATTCCCAGTGCACTATGAACATAAGGGAAAGATTTATAGCAGTTTTTTATAATAGTTTTATATATATAGAGTTAAAGTTTTCATATATAATTCATATATATATAGTTTTATATATATAGAGTTAAAGTTTTCATATATAATTCATATTCTTGTAAAAAATGTGTCCGGTAATCATGTGAGATTTTATTAGCAGATAGTTAAATTGAACCTAAAAATTTTTCTTTGCAAATTAGAAACACACACACACACCAGGAAGTGACAAATCAAGGATTAGAATTAAAGTTCTGGTTACAAAACAGATCTTTTTTGAAATCTCTGCGTAGAAAAGGAAGGTGCCATATATACAAAACCATATCAAGCAAAAGTGCAAAAGAAAAATATTTCCCTATTAAAGATGTTTTAATTTCATTGTGTTCACTTTATTTCCCCTTCCTTCTACAGAATAGGAAGAGAAAGTAGAACAGAAGCATAGGAATAGGAAGAAGCAGTTAAAGATCACATTTCCTTCATATTTTAGGCAACATAAAATCTCTGAATTCTAAACCAGTTTCAGGCTGGTCAGTAAGCATATCTTTTTAACTAGTCACATCTGGGCCAATTAAATAGAGGTACAAATATTTTCATCACAATGAAGTACCCAGAATACAGAAATAGTTGTAGAATTTTTGTGAATTCTCCTAGGCTCCTAGAGTCCGCAGTAGAGTCAGGCACTGCTGTTATGTCAGGGCAGGGGAAGTTCTCACAGGATGGGGAAACAGATTTTGCTAAATCAGTGCCCTTCTTACTCAGTGCTTGAATTACTCAGGAATAATTTAACAGAATGGTACCTATGGTTCAACATTTAATTGAATATTGATACCTATCAGATTCTCCTACTTAGTATCAGTGATGCCATAAGGGCCTAATCCAGAGGAAAAGAAGCAGAGTTTGTGTTCAGATGAGCTGAGTCTTATCTATGCTCACAGATTTGGAGTTTTATAGAAAACTCATATATTCTCAAATTCTACTCTAAGCTTTGGTTTAATCTTTTACCTGAGTGGTTCTGATACTGAGCTTTATCCCAGCACCATAACCACAAGACTATTTCGCTACAGGTGTCTTCCGTAGATCTGTAAGACTATCCAGAGAGGGACATCCTTGATAATTTAACTGTTCTATTTTTTTTTTCAAAATCTGGCAACAAAGCTAATGGCCTTGCTAGAGCACATTTCTTTTGCTTCAGCTCTACTGAGACCTTTGGTTACAACTAATAGAAATCCTCTCAAATTAGCTTATCTAAAGGTACCCTCTGTTATTTGGATAGAGAGGCACTGAAATCGAAGAACATGAAATGCAACTGGACATGAGAACTGGGAATTTGCTAGGAAAAATGAAAAGCATTTTTCCATTTCCCATACAGTAGAACAGTATATTTTCCTCTCATCTCTGATTTATTATCTCCTCTTTTTCAATTTGTATCTTCTGCTTATAATAGTCCAATAATGTTACTAGCCCTAAAGCGAAATAACTTGATGAATTTAGCTTATTGTTTGCTTCCTTTTGAGTCAGATACCCATTTTGGCCCAGTCAGCCATGACCAAGAGATGTTAAATCAAACAGTATAGACACACCTCACAGAAGACATTTGTGAGTGAGTTCTCTGCCTTCCAATGCATCTTTAAAATTTAATACAGTAAGAAATCAATGCCTTCCAGAGAGTACTAGGGACATTATGGAAATTACTTCAGAGCCAATTGGGAATATCAGGTAGTATAAAGCAATTGTTCTCCCAGACACTCAACTTTATTTCAATCAAAAACATCTATCACTTTTATTTGCTTTGTAAGACTGCTTCATAATATTTTGTTTGAAAGATGGTTTTGTTGCAAAAATAAAATAAGATCTCTAAGGAGATGGTGATTCCCCCGCCCTTATCCTCATTCTATCTTGTGGAATGTGTAAAGCATGCTAAATACTTAAGGACACTTGAAAATTATATCTTAATAGAAATATCTTAATTTAGAGTTATAAAATGAAAGCTTAATCAATCTAGAATATAAAAATAAATGTACTTGCCAATGAAAATTTCCTTGAGAAACAAACGCATTTCCCATTACAAGTGGTCCACATAGTATGACATTCCATTTCCAGTATTATAAAGGCATATGTTAAATTTAACAAAATGCAGTATATATACACTCAACTATCTTAGTACAGAAAATTTATATATATCTATATATATATGTGATTTATTAACACATGGGTATATTCTTCTTTTATATTATTATATTTTATATCTGTATAGTGCCAAGGTCAAATAAGATTTAATATAAAACTAATAAGCCCATGATATTTCAGTGTAAAACCTTCTGATTGATTCAGATGTAAAATCAGGAGAAATAAATTCAAGACAGCAAATAAAATATAAACATGCTTATCTTGAAAACAATTTTACTACTTTATTCTTTCCATTGCCTGGAATATTAGTGAGCATGTAGAAAAACTAGAGAGGCCAGCCTATAGACAAAATATGTGATAGCTTTTCTTATTGACCACAGAAGCCGGAATCATGTAAGAAATCGTTGTTGAAAAAAATGAATAAATATTAAAAAACATGTAAAGTTACATTTTAAGAATTTATGTGCAATATTTTAAAAATATGTGTTATTACATGTTTTAGTAAACTTTAAGAAAATATTCTGCTTCTCATGGTATACTAAAAAAAGCAGGATGAATAGATGATAGATGGATGGATGGATATATAGATAGATTAATAAAGATATTTTTAGGTAGTAATTTGTTTTCATATATACACACACACACACACACAAAAGCCTAAGTAACTGTTACGACCGCTCCACTGCTTGACTGGTCTACCTGTGATGACGCACTGACCACCACAGGGCAGATGCTCAGTACAGAGTGATCAGCCCAGATCTCCGGCCAGGCAGAGGGACCCCACTCATGCACGAATTCATACACCAGACCTCTGGTATGTTTATAAACATATATGTAAAAATCTTTAAAAATTAGTCAACATCCTTAAATATTTCAATGTATGTATATGCATTACATATTAAACATTTAGTATTACAAATACTAAAAGACATATACAAAAATGCCCCTTAGAAGAATCCATAGGCAGCAAAATATCAGACATATCTTGTAGCACTATCTTTACCAGCACATCTCCTGGGATAAAGAAAATTAAGGAGGAAAAATAAACAAATGGAACTACAGCAAAATAAAATGCTCTGCATTACAAAAGAAACCATCAACAAAACAACAAGAAAGCCCACTTCATGGGAGAACATATCTGCTAATATTATATCCGATAAGGGAGCTACTCTCCAAAATGTATAGGGAACTCATACAACTTAGGAAAATGAACATAAATAATCCGCTGCACACCCATACTGGGAATGGAGCCTGGAACACAGGCATGTGCCCTGACCAGGAATCAAACTGTGACCTCCTGATTCATAGGTCAATGCTCAGATACCAAGCCACACTAGCCAGGCTAAAATGTAAATTTTATTAACATTTCTTTCTTCTCTGCCTCACTCAATGCCTTGGATATCAAAAAGGAATAGTTACCTTCTCTTAATCAGTGATGTAATTTCATTTTTAAGAATCAAAGAGCTTTAGCTAGTTTGGCTCAGTGGATAGAACTTCGTCCTATGGACTCGAGGATCCCAGGTTTGATTCCTGTCAAGGGCACATGCCTGGGTTGTGGGCTCGATCCCCAGTCGGGCGATGTGCAGGAGGCAGCCAATCAATGATTCTCTCATCATTCATGTTTCTAACTTTCTCTCCCTCTTCTCTGAAATCAATGAAAATGTATTTTTAAAAAATTTTTAAATAAAGAAAGAAAAGGCTAATGTAGAAATCAAAACATCCTAGGACGCATGTTATCTCCAATTATTGATATTTTAAGGAATTCGCCAATATGTAATCCTAGACTTTGAAAGAATACAAACTGGTTTATTTTATGCATAAATATAGGCGGCAGTCTAGAAGAAGCATTTTATTAATTAATTTAATACAATTATAAAATCTTGCAGCACATTAACAACATAGAGTAATTCAGAACTTTCAAATTTTTGACTGAAATACAATTGGGACTACATTGACTATTACTAGAATTGACTTGATAATACTCGATTTGCACTTGATTTTATAGTGACTAGTATGAGGGGTAGGACTCAGAGGAATTTCGAATTTATTTGTTTCAAGTGTTGGAAATAAGGTGAAGAGAAATGAAGGGGCTTTATGAAGACCAGTCTTCTAAAAAATGAGAAATCACACATCCCTAATCCTATTTCTAATTTTCTTTCTTCTGTATCATTATTTATTATTTTATCACTACATTCCTCCTGCCAAAATGTTGTGCCTTAAAAAACATTTTAAAATGTTTGCTCTTTATGTATAAAGAGCATAATATACTAAAGTGTACAACATAAATAATTTTTACATATATATATATACAATTTTTATAAATATATTTACATATATTTGTCCCAAAAATGTATACACATTGTCAGAGCCAATAGCTCCATTTTTAAAATGAAATGTATTTTAATAAATACTGTCTTTATAATTACCAAAGTGTGCATATACATTTCTTTGGGGGGGGGCACCCTATATACCTGTGTAGGTACCAAATATTAAACTACTGAATGATTCCAGCACTTATACTTCTTTAAATAAGTAAAATACAACTGTGACATAATGTGAAAAGTGACAACATAGTTCCAGTAGTGTAAGATAGAAGTTTTCATTATTTTTAGAGTTAAGGCAATGATGGATGACCTGCATTTATAGCTAACTGGCCCAGGGTTTGGGGAATGAAGTTGTAAGATAAAATTCTGCTGTGGGACATATTGCAAATGGAAATGGCACAACTTGCTGATGATCACCTAGTGACCCTTAAATATCATTGGGCATAATTCTGGATCCTGTGACTCATTCGAAGTTCCAGAAGCATAGCTAATATTTCAAGTGCTTTCCAATTAGTTGGTGGTCATGGGACTATTCTGGAGAAACTACACCAGAAGAACAATGGGGTGTGAAGATCCGTTCTCAACCTCTTTGTTTTCAGTGTTGGAGTTGCTTGTTGCCATTGCCTACTATTCATTTCCCTTCTGTCATCCCTCTACTTTTACAACCTTCAGTCGCACCTCACAGAACAAAGCCCCACGTGAGAGCCGAAGGACTGGGCTCCAGTGCTAATCACATGAGAATTCACTGTGCATCAAAGAGGTGGGGTTATCATTGCAAGGATTTTATTTTCTAAAAATACCTAGATGCTTGAGAGATTCTGATAAGAATATTTGCTTCCCCCCCCAAAAAAAATACTTTTTTTTCAGATTGTAAGGATTGTTATTCCAACTTTTAATTTTATGCACTCGCACGTATACACACACGTGTGCACACATAGTACTCACACTCTTTTTTCTCTGTTAATATAGAATTCTACATATATATATATATATATATATATATATATATATATAATACCATATTACTAGAGTGATAAGGAATTTAATTTTATTTGGTTAATAAAAGTAGGGACTAAAAATCAGTTCAGACTATTTATATTTTTGTCCCTACCACTGCTACTATTCCCTCTAATTTGCAGATATTGGCATATTATATTAATATAGGCTGATAGGCTGTCTGTGATATAATTCAATAGATCAACCTTATTTATAACATTTATATGCTTTATAACTTCTCATCTCCATGGCATGACATGGTATGACCTTGATTCAACCTTCCTTTCGTGGATAGTTTGGAACCCATAGCTTTGCATCAGTAGTAAACATGAATTTTCATAGGTTTGCAAACATCATAAGGACAGTAACACAAGTTTGACACATGACAAGCAGCGGTAGGCTGTCTTCTTGTGCCCAAACCTCTTCTCTGTCCCGGGGAATAGGAAGGTAGACAAAGAGAGCCTTTAGCAAGTGATTGTCACCCAGAAACCCATGAAGCACTTATTTAATTACATGGTGAGTTGTTCATCTCCTATTTTGTGCTGTTTTAGTGACAGTGTATACTAGTAGTCAATCCTTGGTTTTGTGACCCTAAGGTAATGGGATTGTTTTTCAAAACGTACTTACTGGAACACATTTTCCAAGTGGACAAAGACATCAAGCAAAGCTGATTTTACCATATTGTAGATCTTGCAACCAATCAATAACTGAAAGAGAAAAAGGTTGGGATAATCAAAACAAGGTACAAAGTTGAAAAATATCAGTGCCATAAAGCCAGGTGGATAGGAACAATATGCACAGACAAGGAAAGCAGTAAAGCCTGACATGGGGGCTGGGGACCCCTGGGAAATGGTAGTGAGTAAGGAGAGCAAAGGAGCACCCAAGGGAGAGAGGGCTTGCAACAGAATGCACATTTTCAAGAGTTTTTAAGTTCCTTTATTGAGGGTATTTTCTATACCAGTGTGATTTATTGAGAATGCACCACAAATAAATGTATATCTTTACATCTACTTCCTTCATTTTCTTCAAGGTGTTTTACTTTGTGTATTTCCTTGCATATCAATTTAATTAAAGCATGTAGTTAAATAATCCCTGGAATAATGAAAATATAATCAGTACATACACATGTGTTTATTCTGTTTACTTCTTTAACATTTAAAATATTGAGAAAGAATACAGACAAGCCAACAACATCCTCAGTTACTCTAAATGTCAAATGGACTGCTGTTATTGAAATCTGTAGTTAGTTTTGTATTGCCCTTTCCAAGTAATTTGTGATTTCCACTTGAGAATGCACTCAAGCATATTGTACTACCGGAGAAGTAGAGGCCACAAATCAGTCTGCCTATTACTGTCCAAATTACTGCTCAGTAAAAGGAAGCAGTGCGTGTAGCCATCGTCCACTCAGAGAGTTGACAAATGCTTTACAGATATAACTGTCTACAATATGGACAGTTATAAATTCAGTGATTATATTTTATATACAACTGACTGATAGCTCTTCACACCCTTTTTAGCTCAAATGAATTCCTGTCAAATTCCTGCACCCATTTCATTGTTGTTATTTGAAAGCTAAGGATATGCAATGTCTTAACTATGTATCATGGGTAGAAAAGAGAGATTACAGTGTTTGGTTACTGTTGGGATAAGGTACTTATCACAAGGACTGAAATCTTGAACCAGTCTTTCCATCTCAGCCATTAACTCACTAGTACATACACATGTGTTATAATGAAGTAAAGCAAAGTATAAAATGGAAGAATTCAATAAGAATACCTCATATTAGTTTATTTTGTTCATTAGATTAAATAATAAAGATAAATTTTTAAAAATCCTCATATTAAGTCTTGAAAATATGTGCCCATGTAATATCCATGATACCGTAAATATCCTAAGAGAAGGGAGGGGTTGGTTTTATTATTATTTTGTCAAAGGATCTCAAATCTCTCTTTTCTCAAAATGACAAGGCACATAACACAAGAGGTGAGGATTTGACTATATATAATTTACAGCCTTAAATTCTTTTTGATATCATTCAAATAGACAGGATTTTCAGTCTACTTCCATGCAAGTCTAGCATAATGCTTAAGGATTCAAGTAAAAAATCTTGATATAAAAAAGTAGGAGTTTAAATCTCTTATATGAAGAAAAACTGGTTACAGGAGAAATAGCCCAGAGCAATTCAGTGAACCACAATGAAAATACAATGCTTTTATATAAGCACACAACTGTTTAGTTTTGAAACAGAATATTCACTCTTAGGAAATATAGAGAGGAAGAATTTTCAAAAATGTTTACCCTTTAACTGCAAGTTCACTTTAGTTCTGATTAATATCTACTAGAAGTTTATTTAGAATGTGTTTTGCCTCCTTAATTCTTTCTCCTAACATCTAAAACTCATGTTAATATTTCTTTAGAAAAGTCATATATATAGGGGTGGGCAACAGTAGTTTTAAAATTGCATTGTGATTTTTTTTGAGTTAATAAAGCTATTGTAATAATCATAAACTGCAAGTATTTTTCCATATAAACAACTATAAACATCCTTTTGCTCATATCCATATCTATATATCTATATCTATATCTATATCTATATCTATATCTATATCTATATCTATATCTATCAATATCTATATTCTATATCTACATCTGTTTATATGTATATGTGTGTGTGTGTGTGTGTATATGTGCATATATATATATATATATATATATATATATATATGCACATATATATATGGCTAATATGCAAAGTGTCCCCTTGGGAGTATGACCGGGAGATTGGGAGTTTGATTGCTCACAATGATATGTACTGACCACCAGCGGGTGGCACGGAACATGGCAGGTGACCAGCGGCAGTGGCGAGGTGCTAAGGAAGAGAAGGAAGCAGGAGGCAGGGAACCATAAGGGTGGCAGTGAGTGTGGCATGGAAGGAGGAGGTGGGTATGTGGTGAACCTGATTGGCCCTGATTGCCGGCCAGGCCTAGGGTACCTACCCATGCACGAATTTCATGCATTGATCCTGTAGTGTGTATCCAATCTAATAAAAGAGCAATATGCAAATTAGGTGTCACTCCATCACAAAGATGGATGCCCCCATAGCCACAAGTTGGCGGCACACAGTCCAGCTCAGCCCCCCACTGAAGTAGTCAGGCCTGTTAGCCAGGCAGGTGGCAGGGGAGACGGGAGACCCAAGGGGAGGAACAGGCGATTAGAGGGGGCTGGAGGTCTCCTGCCCAGGCCGGAGCCCTTCTCCAGAGGAGATCGGAGGAGGCAGGAGCAGAGCCGGTGATGGGAGGGGTATGAGGGTGCCCTACCCAGGCATAAGGCCTGGGACAGAGGCTTCAGGCTTGGGCAGGGGCAAGGCCAGAGATTGCAGGGCCCTGGGCTCTGCAGAGCCAGCTATTGGAGGGGCAGGGACAGAGCCTGCGATCACAGGAGTCTGGGCACCAGTGCAGCCAGCAAAGCAGGGGTCTGGGGGTCCTCTGCTCAGGCCTGTAGCCGTAGCCACAGGCTGTAATGGGGCAAGGGTGGAGCTGGCGATGGCAGGGGCCTGGGGGTTTCCTCCCCAGGCCTGTAGCCTTGGCCAGAGGCTATAATGGGGCAAGGGCAGAGCTTGCAATTGGAGGGGCCTGAGGGTCCCCTGCCCAGGCCTGCAGCCCAGAGGCTGCCAGTGGGGCAAGGGCAGAACTGGTAATGACAGGGAGCAGGATCAGAGCCTGTGATCACAGAGGCCTGGGTTCTGTGAAGCCAGCGATCGGTGGAGCTTGGGGGTCTTCTTCCCAGGCCTGTGGCCTCATGCAGACTGCAGGCCTTAACAGGGGCAGAGCCAGTGATCGCAGGGGTCTGGGGGTCCCCTGCCCAAACCTGCATCCTCGGCCAGAGGGTACAGCCTGGGCAGGGGTAGAGCTGGGATTGGAGGGGCAGGGTTGGAGCTGGTGATCAGAGTGAACTACAGAGGAAACACCTTTTCTTACCGCTCATTGGCTAAGCTCCCTGTATGCCACTGGTAATATTCTTAGTAACTTGGGTAATAAGAATCAAAAAAGGTGATCTAGGGTTTTTCCACCACACTCCTGGAGAAAAATAATGAAGGTCCACTGCTGAAAGGCTAAGAAATGTCATATCCTGCTCTAGCCGGTTTGGCTCAGTGCATAATGCCTCAGCTGCTGACTGCAGTGTCTGGGCTCAGTTCTGACCAAGGGCATGTACCTAGGTTGCAGGCTCCTGCCTGGCTGAGGCCCAGGTCAGGGCATATGCAGGAGGCAACCAATCAAAGTGTTCCTCTCACTATGATGGAAACATATCCTCAGGTGAGGAAAAGAAAGAAAGAAATGTCATATCCTATGAAAGACATTATCTTGAAAGTGCATAAAGAAAGTTGTTTTTTCATGGTGAAGGGACTGGAATCCGTGTTGATGAAAACACCTTGGTGGCTGTGGTGACTGGCAATGGCTGCAGCAGTGGGGTAATTGGGCTGGTGGCTTCCCCTGATTAGTCTGGTAGCCTCCCACAAAGGGAGGCCAGACTGTGGCTTAGGCCCTCTCCCCAAGGGGAGCAGGGAGCGGGCCTAAGCCATCAGTAGGACACCCTCTGAGGGCTCCCAATATGTGAGAGGGGGAAGGCTGAGTAGAGGAACCCTCCACCCCAGTGCACGAAGTTTGTGTACCGGGTCCCTGGCACACACACACACTATAATAATAGCGTAATATTGAAATTAACCATTTCCATGGGACGCCTAAGCCATGCCCACCAGCCTATCAGAGCGGCTGTGTATAAATTAATCCAGCCAAGATGGAGGCCGACAGCCACAGAGAGAGAGAGCAGCAGTGGTTGAGGCTTGGGTGGCATCAGTGGGCAGCAGCGCAGCCCAGGTGGGTGGTGGCACGTGTGGCACGGGCAGTGGCAGTGGCAGCAGCAGGGTCTGAGGCATGTGGGAACCCGGCCTGCAGGGCGGGCCAGCCCAGCACCCCAGCAAAAGTGAGCTCCAGATCGGCTGGCACTGCTGCCACTGGGGCTGAGGCAAGATGGGACCTGGGTACCAGGGGGCATGGCCAGAGAGACCCACCTAGGAATCCCCAGCTGCTGCCCTGGCCTAGGCTGGGCTGGGTCCATGGCTGCCAATGAGGAGATGAGGGGGCACAAGCCATTGAGGACCCAACAGGCAGCGCCCAGCAGCACCTGCTAGGCCATCTCCGTAGTGTGGAGCAGAGAGGCCCGGCAGAGAGCAGAGAACCACGTGGAGTGGGTCCAAGCCATCAGTAGCACATCTCCTGAGTGCTCCCAAATTGGATAAAGTGCAGGTCGGGCTGAGGGACCTCCCCACTTGCCCTCCCCCTCCCTCACCCGCACCCCCACCCCAACTTACCAGTCCACGAATTTCGTGCACCAGGCCCCTAGTGTGTGTGTGTGTGTGTGTGTGTGTGTGTGTGTGTGTGTGTGTACACTTAAGAATTTGTCATATCATCATTATACTTTGGTAGCATTCCAGAAATTAAGCTTCTTGCTATTGCTTATTGCTTATTGCAATCTATTCTGCTTCCACTTTCCACTACTAGGTTATTCTTCCTAATATACAGCCTTCTGAAAAATCATTGCTCATTCAAAGAAATTGCCTTGATTATTTAGAAGATAAAAGAAAACATTTATTCCTAAAATCTTCCCCAGTTTGACAGCAATTAGCTTTCTTCATGTATTGCCAGGTATTTCCTGAAACATCTCCTTTACTTTGGCAGTTTAAGTGCACTGAGTGTCCTTGTAATGAAAGTAGGTTGTTTTGTGCTTTTCCAAAATGCCTTCTCCTTTTACTCAGGTAAATGAAACCATCTTCCCATAGTCAACCCATTTCCTAAAATTCAGGCGGGATCTTCCCTCATCACCACTTGAGCGATGGGCCTATAATCCAGTGTGAAGGAAGGGAGTGAAGCATAGTGGTCTCCCCTTTGGAAAAACTGCCGTTTGCTCTCCCCTGGTATTCTTAGTCTCTTATTCTGTAGGTCAGTCCTGTTATTTTTAGACTGTAAAATAACTTTGTTTTTAGCTTGAGTAATAGAAAAGATAAACTTAACTGTCTGACCTTGCAAGCTAGCCATCTAAAGGTGCTAAAACACTGATGCTGATAATAATTCCCATATTCCCATGCCAAGTATTTGTTCATCCAAGATTACAGGTGTGTATATAGATATGTACTCAAGGTTACAAAATTGTCTGTATAGATATGACCGGTGTTGGTTAGATATGCTATATACTCAAGGTTACAAATTGTCTGTAAAAATAACTTACACAAGGACCTAAAAAAGATATAAAAAGAGAAAGCTTCCTCCTTTGGGGGTTCAGAATTTGACAGAGGTAATCTGCTCTGAACCTGTGTGTAATAAAGATGACTCCTAACTAATTGGCTCACTAGGCATCTTGACCAGCTCACTGATTTGCGATACAACAGGAGGAATGATGAGAAGAAAAAGAATGACAGTCAGGATTATATTATGAAGAAAATATAAAGCTCACGGAATTAATGTGGGAAAACACCTTATTTTTTTGTAAGCTTTTGTATTTCATTCTGTGACAGAGATTATCAAACCTCATTTTCTCTTCCGTCTCAGATTACTTGAAAGACTGCATTTCTAAGCATTCTTTGATATTAGATGTTCCCATGTGACTGATTTATAGGCAATTAAATGTGAGTAGAAACAATATGTGCCCCTTTCCAGCTTTGGCCCAGTAACACACACACACACACACACACACACACACAATCACACAAAATAAAAAATAAAACAACTCCAAGTCACAATTTCTCACTCCCCCCATTTTATCTGCATAATGCAGAAAAGTATTGTACACATAAAAGCTATATGACAAAGCATAATGAAAGAATAAATACTTTTATTCTATAACTGTCTTTCAATATTATTGGCCAAATTAAAATCTCTTTTCTTTCGATTAGTATAAAACTGATCAGAAAATAGCATCTGCTCACATATTATAAGGAAAAATGTCTGAGTTTCTCCTGAGATCATAGAAAATTAATTAGCAATCAGCAAGACTCATTTATTCCTTCCACTTCCTTACTTTCTTTATAAAGAACTAGTCATTCAAAATGTTCATTTGAAACTTTAAGGATTTACTGAATTGAACAGTCTTTACCTGATATTTATAACTGAATATATTATACTAGAAGCCATGTACATGAAAATCTGTGCACAGGGGCAGGGGTGGGGGGTCCCTCAGCCCGGCCTGCCCTGTCATACAGTGTGGAGTCCTCAGGAGATGTTCTACTGACAGCTTAGGCTCACTCCCCATGGGGAGCAGGCCCAAGCCAATCTGACCTCACTCTGCAGGAGGCAACTAGGCTGATCATGGGAAGGCTCTGCCCCCATCACCCCACTGCTGCTGCCACTGCCAGCCATTGGCACTCACTTCTTAGTGCTGGCCTCACCCCTGCCCACTTGTGGGTGGGGGGGTCAATCTGATGCCAGGCCGGCTGGGGGAGGGGCTGTGGGAGATTGAGGCACAGCAGCTTACACCCCATCCAATCTCTGCAGAGGTGTGGTGCTGGGACCAGCCCGCGCTGCTCCCTCTATGGCTGCCTCTGCAGAATGTACAGCACTGGGACTGGGACCACACTGCCACCTCTCCTGTTAAGTCTTGGCAAAAGGAGCTGCAGTGTTGGACTGGCCCGCTCAGAGGCCTCTCCAATGCTGCCACTGTGAAAGGGGCAATGAAGGCAGTGGCGCCTCCTCCTCTGCTCAGGCTCCTATGGCAGCACTGCATTCTCTCCCACAGTGGCGCCTCTCCTGTGCTTCTGGCCCTCAGCCCTCGCAGCCACTGTGGCTTTATCCAGATGGACATCTGGAACATGTCTGAATCTAATTAGCATACTACCCTTTCATTATATAGATTACATATACATATGTGTATATCTTTTCAAAGCTAAAAGGTTAATGGAGAAGCTGTGTAGTATATGCTTATAGTACCTGCCATCTTATTTATTACTAGGGGCCCGGTGCACAAAAATTTGTGCACTCGGGGTGGGGTGTCCCTCAGCCCAGCCTGTGCCCTCTCACAATCTGGGACCCCTTGGGGGATGTCCACCTGCTGGCATGCCTGGCCAGCCTGGGTGATGGGTTGAGGGCCGTTTGCAGGCTGCCCATAGCCCATTCAAGGTTTGGGTCCCTACTGGGGTGCCTGTCCAGCCTGGGTGAGGGGCTGAGGGCCGTTTGCGGACTGTCCTCAGCCTGTCGAGGATTCGGGTCCCTACTGGGGTGCCTGTCCAACCTGAGTGAGGGGCTGATGGCCGTCTGTAGGCTGCCCACAGCTCCCATTGACCCAACATCCCAGCGAGGCTGGCTGGAATCAGGTTTCTGGGGTTTATTTATCTTCTATAATTGAAACTTTGTTACTTTGGATGATGGCCTAGGCTGGTAATGAAGCCTCCTGTTCGCTTCAGCTCTGTGGCTTCTATAATTGAAACTATGTTACCGTGAGCAGAGGCCCAGCCGGCCTAGGCAGACAGTTTACTCCTGGTTCAATGGAAGCCTTCTGTTTGCTCTAGCTCTGTGGCTGTCGGCCTCCATCTTGACTGGGTTAATTTGCATACAGCTTCTCTGATTGGCTGGAGGCGTGGCTTGGCTGGTGGGCATGGCTTAGGTGTCTCAGAGTCATGGTTAATTTCCATATTACTCTTTTATTAGAGTAAATTTGTTTTGTGGATGTGATATCATGCTTAAGTTTTATCTATGAGAACCTGTAACAGAGCACCCTATAGAATTCAAGAAATCTGCATCTTATTTTGGAGATTATACCTACTTTTATCACCAGAAAATTGCATGAATTTAGTGAAGATGTTTTGGAATTTGTTTATTCATTTATTAATTCATTTAGTAAATATTCATTGCAGACCTTCTGTATGGTAGACTGTGTTTGGCGTGCTGGAGATAAAGCAGTTAACTAAAAAATAGCCAATAAACCTATAGTCATAGAATTGAAAAAATTACTTCTAAAAATGGGCAAGGTGTAAATAGCCATGTCTGAAAAGCAAAGTGTGAACTCTCAGGCAGTTGTGAACACCACAGTGCTATCCTCAAATTTATTATAGATTCTCTCCAAAGCCCCTTTTTTTATCTTATAAAAACCAGTTCTACTAGAGGTAGTACTGGGATAGAAAGAAATACTTTGTAATTGAAATAGATTCTTTTACAAAGTCTGAATTTCTGTGCATTTATTCATTATGGGTTCGGTGACAGACCTGGGCTAGACATGTTTTGGGTGGTGGAGGATCTGTATTGTGAGGATTCTAGAGAAAAGCTTTCAGTGGCAAGTCTTCAGCTTGCTAAAAGAATTGATCAGTATGTTTTCCAGAAATAATGGTGGGTATTGGGTTAGCAGGTCAGTGAAGCAGAAGTCTGTTAGGAAAGCTTGCAGTAGACATCTCTATTTTATGCCATACTTTGAGCTATGATGGAGACAAAATATACTGCATCAGAAATTACACGGTGCTTAGAACCAGACAGATGAAGTTTAGCTTGAGTACCAAACAGGAAAGATCTGTGTTTACTTGAGACCTCTTTGGGAATCATTTCCCACAACTTCAGTTTCAGTATAACACTGTACAGCACTGACAATTTGCAGATTATGTCAACATCCAATTCCTTCCCTCAAGATGCAGGCAGTTCATTGTTGCTGCTAACATGTGACAATGTGTGGTGAGCTTCTCGGCACCGCTGTCTACTTGTTGAACTGTTCTGAACAAGTGATAATATTTCTAAGTGTCATTATCCTTGAGTGGCCTTCTTAATAAAGAGATGTGCAAGGATTAGATGAAATAAGCAAGAAAACAGCGTGTTTCAAGTGCTCAAAAATATGTTATTATGAATATTCACCTTGTTTGGTTGGCAGCGGAGAGTTTTAAAAAGGTATAGAAAATGCATAAAAATTGCAGACACTTTATAAATGGCACATATTACATGTAATTTGGTATGGAAAACCAACTTGCAAAAGTATTGTCACATTTGATTCTCTTAGGAAAACTTAACATTACTTAAAGTGATTTTCAATAAGAATTCTCTAGTCCCTAGAAATTCTCTTATAACTCTAGTTTCCGGGTTCATCAGATTTCCCTTAATGATTTATTAATTAATTTTAACCTAGCATTTTTCAAGTTATTTATTATTTCTCTTTGGATTTGCAGGTGACATTAGAGTAGCTGGCTGATTAGAAAAGGTAATGAGTTTCAGTTTGCAGCAAATGAATCTTGAAAGCTCATTGATTACAAATGTCTGACCATAATTGCTCTTATTTCAGAGGCTGAGGTAGAAGATTATTGAAGATTAAATTTTCCCCAACGCCCTGAAAAAGATGTAGTGATTTACAGTGGGCTGGAGGACTAAATATGCAGTCCTTGAGCACTCTGTAACTTCAGTGTTCTTGGAATTGTACAACTTTAGATATGGGAAAACCTTGAAGGAACTGTTCAGAAGCCTACATTTATTTAACCTTACTAACCAGAAAGCTAAGTCCGAGAGAGGCTAGGTGATTTGATCTGGGCCACAAAAATAATGTGCAAAAAGCTGAGATGAGAACCAAGATGAAGCAGCTTATCACTACATTATATAAAAGAATAAATTAAATCAGAGAGAGAGAGAGACAAACATAGGTGCAGTGAGACAAATAGAAAACAAACTTCATCACCAAAGGCCAAGGATGGGAATCAAAATCAAAAGATATGTGACCTAATTCTTGTGTACCCCAACCTCCACACAAGTAACCTGGCCTATCTGAAATCTTCTGCTATTGCAAACGGATAAAAGTCTCCCGATTCAGGTTGATAATTGATATCAGCTTGTTACTGGATCTCGGTTTTGCAACTCCTCCTCAGCGAGTGACCCTATGCCTTAGGAAGTCAGAATCAATTCAGGCAATAAACATGGAAGTGAAATCTGATACATGAGAAGTAAAACTGTGTGGTTCCATGAGCCCACCAAATATGAGTATATTAACACGAGTAAGATGTCTACTTTTAATTTTTTCCTTAATTGTTTACTCACTATTACTGGTAACCTTAAACAAAGATGACTTGTCTGTCTGTATGTTTGTTTATAGCACTTTAAAAAAATAAGTATTTTATTGATTTTTTTAGAGAGGAAGGGAGAGAGAGAGAGTTAGAAACATCGATCAGAACCAAGGTACATGCCTTTGACAGGAATCGAACCTGGGACCTTTCAGTCCACAGGCCAACGCTCTATCTACTGAGCCAAACCGGTTAGGGGAGCACTTTTATTCTTCCCTACCTCTCTCATCCCTGCACTAAGGTGTGGGGGCAGGCGGGGGTGGGGGGGAGATATATCAGTGAAACCCAGAACATTGATAGTTTTCTTTTTCCTTTGTTTTTAACCTGTGTTGTTTAAAGTATTACATATGTCCCCTTTTCCTCCCCATTGACCCCGCTGCAGCCCCCTCCCACTCCACCCCAGGCCTTCCCCACTCTGTTATCTGTGTCCATGGACCATGCATATATGCATACAAGGTCTTTGTTTGATTACCTCCCACCCACCCACCCTCTTGCCTTGCCTCTGAGATTCTGCACTCTGTCCATGCTTCCATGTCTCTGGGTGCACTCGGTTCATCATTTTATTTTGTTAATTAGATTCCACATGAGTGAGGTCATGCAGAAACTGACAATTTTCTACCGATTTTAAATTTTCAATGATTTTGAGCTTTAGTGCTCTAATTATTATTATCTTACTGTTTTTGTCAAAACAAAATTTTCTAAGTTTTCAATAAGCTTGTAGATAATGCCATTAGGTTGTTGTTCCAATTTAACCAAAGTATTTATTGTTTATTTCCTACGGTTTATAACGTGCGGCTTTGTTTTGTTGTTCAATTTTTGCGGTCTTGCGTAATGTGTTTAACATACTTGTGAAAGAGATCTAGGTAGTTCCCTTAATATAAAACTTTAACTCATAAAGTATTCTTATGTGGGTAAAAGTATTGCTTTTTCAGGGTCTATGGGAGCTACAGAGCCTGAATGATTTATTTTCTCAGACTTGTGGCTAACAGTGTTTAACCTAGAACTGTGAGAAAGCTATCATGTAACTGGTGGCAGGTAATGTTTAGATAGGGAGGACGTTTTATTTGTCAGATTATCTTCTATTCCTTCTGGTTGCAAAAACAATAAACTACCTGAAAGAATTTTCGACGGCATATTACTTTAAAATGGCATCTAGTTCTGGATAGAGCCATAAATGAGATGCCACACACGAAGCATTTTTTGATCATTTGAGCATTTAATGATCATTCACGTAGGGTGGTGTTTGCATTCTATTTTGATTAAGGGAAGAGAGATACCTAATTTTATATAAGGTCTCAATATTAAAAAATACTTCCTTCAAATGAGAATATCTAGAAAAAAAGTTTAGAAGTAAAGAACAGATTAAGAAAAGGGTGAAGTGAAGTGGTAGTGGAGTGGAGGGGTAAGAGGCAGGGTTACCAAGGTCAGCCTGAGGAATACATGGACACATGCAGTGAGGGAAGTACGCTGTGTCTTGATTTTGTATCTTTTAAAAAAAAAATTTTTTTTATTGATTTCAGAGAGGAAAGGAGAGAGAGACATAGAAACTTCAATGATGAGAGGGAATCATTGATTGGCTGCCTCCTGCACGCCCTCACTGGGTATAGAGCCTTAAATCCAGGCACGTGTCCTGACCAGGAATCGAACCCTAACCTCCTTGTCCATGCTCAATCACTGAGCCACATCGGCCTGGCTGATTTTGTATCTTGATGGTAATAGTGGATACATAAACTTACACATAAAATAAAGTTATTTCTAATTAAAAACTGTGTATAAGTAAGTACAAGTAAAACTGCGGACCTAATAAGATCAATGATTTTATCAATGTCAATATGTTAGTTGCTATTCTTTCATAAACAATTACTTTTGAGAAAAACCGAGAAAAGAGTATACAGTTCTTTTCTGTATTATTTCTTACATATGCATGTGGATCTATAATTACCTCAATAAAATTTCAATTAAAATTATGTTTTAAATGTCATTAGTATAAATTAATTTATGATCATTTTTAAGATTGCTTGAATGTAAACACTCTTAGTTAAGTTTTTTGGAATATTATACCTAGACTTTATAATCTTTCGGTCATAGATCAGACACCTAGTTGCAGTTTAAATAAATAGAGATGGCCTTGCCTTCTCTGATTCATGAACATTCAAATCAATGAATAACAACTTACAATATCCATCACTTTTAATTTTTTTAAATAGCATCTCAACCATAAATAATTATGTTAAAAGATAACACATTTGATATTCTATGCTATTAGTTTAACCATGTTTCTGATAAACAAAATGCACAATTGGGGACTAAACACATTAATTTGTCATAATTTCTTTTGTATTTTTGTTACAGAATACAGAAAAGCAGTAACTCAACCAATTTTAAGAATTTCTTAAGAGTTTAAGTTATCTAAACACATAAATAACCACAGATTCTAAAGTGATTTTTGACATTTTTCATTCTCTTTTAAGTGATTACTGTATTTTATTTTAGCAAACTGAAGAGCTTCTGAACCTTAACCAATGCTAATCCTTTTCCCTGAAGATTAATGTCTTATAGTTATTTATAAAGCTGGGTAAGAAAAATAAAGGAGACCTGTAGCATTTGTATTTATGGTCCTTAAGAAGGGACTGATGAGGAGGTAATTGGAAGGTTATGAGAAAGCTTAATCAGTAGGAAATGAGTTTAATTATTGGTTTTTATAAAATTGAAATCTTACCCTAACCAGTTTGGCTCAGTGGATAGAGTGTCCGCCTGTGGACTGAAGGGTCCCAGGTTCGATTCTGGTCAAGGGCATGTACCTTGGTTGTGGGCACATCCCCAGTAGTGGGTGTGCAGGAGGCAGCTGATCGATGTTTCTCTCTCACCGATTTTCCAACTCTCTACCCCTCTCCCTTCCTCTCTGTAAAAAAATCAACGAAATATATTTAAAAAATAAAATTGAAATCTTGTTTCTTTGAACTATGCTCATAAAAGCTCCCAAAGCCCTAGAGATTGGGCTTGTTGACATGGTGAGCTCTTCACTTAATTCTGGCCGATATCTATCCTAATAGTAGCCTATGTGGTCATCAGGCCCTCATGCTGTGATGCCCTCTCACCATCACAATCCATCACCAGGAGGCTGCGTGCATGCCAAGGCACATGTGGGTGGGTGAGGACTTGATGCTACATGTGCTGCGCGGAAGTGGAGGGTCCCGGCAGCTCTGCATGGTGACCCTGGGGGTCCATCTTTGGGCAATCCATCAAGGAGCCCCAGATGGGTGGGTAGGGCCTACCTCCTTGGGGAGATCAATCATGGGGCACAGGCCAGGCTGGGGAACCCTCCCCTCCCCGAGTGCATGAATTTCATGCATTGGGCCTGTAGTAAATAGACAGGAATGTTTCCTAGAATAGACTACAAAGAAATTTATTTTTATATTTTTTAAATTATTTTTTAAATTTTGTTTTATTGCTTAACGTATTACAAAGAGTGTTAAATTTTGACTTAGCTTTGGTTTTTATTAAAGGTCAGGGCCAGGAATATTTAGCTAGTTGTCTCATGAGATCCCAACCCATTGGTTTAAAATGTAAAATCAAGCTTATAGTCCTAATACAAGTTATTTTATAGATTATTCTGTGTCTCAGACCAGTGTGTTGGCAATCATTACTAGAATTACTGAGTTCAATACAAGTTTTCATAAAAACGTTAATGTTATGTAATATGCAGTATTACATTTCCCAAAGACACTAATCTTGTGTCCCTGAAGTTCAAACCTAAGAAAACTCTCAGACACATTGGAATGAGGATAGACTCAAAGTCAAAATCCTGTCCATGAAATGTTACTTCCTTTTGTATTCAGCAACACAATATTAGTGCCTTTAAAAAATTAAACAGAATAATACAATTTAAAAAAAAACAGAGTCTGATGACTTAAAGGTTTTGTTTGTTTTTAAATTTGAGATATCTGCTTGTTAAGGAGTTTTTAACCATCTGCATCATCTATATGGGGTATGAAGAAATTGCATAACACCAGGGTAATGGTTAAGTTTTAAAACCCTTAGTACAAAATACGGGGGTGTTTTTAGACGTTCAAATTGTCCATTGGGGGATTGCCTCTTAACTTTGTTATTTGGGATCTACAGAGAGAAGGGACAATAAATATTAGTGTGTTCCCACATGTTTAGCTATCTCTTCATGAACCTTTTTCCCCCCTTTCTTTTCTTTAAAGTTTTTCTCCTCATGAAGCTTTCTTATTTCTTATTTGTTTCTTATTTCCTGCATCCCAGATTGGTTACAGGGACAATAAAGTATTTCTTTTTTGTTTTTTACCTGAGCAGCAATTGTTAAGCAGGTTTAGAGGCTTCATTCCCCCACTTCCATTCAGAACTTAAAGTATTTTTCATGTAACTGCTGAATTTTGGATGTGAGACATTATAATAGCAATGGGTTGGAAATTTCATTATATATTACGTAATACTAGGGGCCTGGTGCACAAAAATTTGTGCACTAGGGGGGTGGGGGTCCCTCAGCCCAGCCTGTGCCCTCTTGCAGTCTGGGACACCTCGGGGGGGATGTCCACCTGCTGGTGTGCCTGGCCAGCCTGGGTGAGGGTCTGAGGACCATTTTCAGAATGCCCACAGCCCCTTCAGGGTTCGTGCACTGGGGGGTGGGAGGGCTGGTGAGTGCAGGCCTGGACGTTTCCCACCAGAGGGCCCACAATCGCACACGCCTGGTGGGCCCCCACCGCTGAGGGGACACACCTGGCGCAGAGCTGGGTGGCGAGCCAGGACAGTGGTGCAGGATCCCTCAGTGGGGCCCTGCTGCTGAGCAAACACACCTGGGGTGGAGCCAGGCAGCAGACTGGCTTCAGATGTTCTGTACTGTGCAGCAGAGGCTCCTGCACACCCTGCGGAGGCCCCTGGGGGGCGGATGAAGGTAGCGGACCCTGGACGGCTGCTCCTGCATGCCCCACAGAGGCCCCCAAGCTCCTGCATGCCATGAGGAGGCCCCCAGGGGGCAGAGCCAGGCAGTGGACCCGGGACAGCTGCTCCTGGACTCCCCGAGGAGGCCCCTGGGGGATGGATCCAGGCAGCGGACCTGGGATGGTCGCTCCTGGACGCCCCGAGGAGTCCCCAGGCCGGACCCCCCCACACTGAGCTGACACACCTGGCACAGCTATGCTGGCCACAGAGGCTCCCAGTGCAGAGCTGCCCTGCCAGCCTCCATCTTGGCTGGGTTAATTTACATACAGCCGCTCTGATTGGCTTGTGGGCATGGCCGTGAGCAGAGGCTCAGCCAGCCTAGGCAGGCAGTTGCAACAGAAGCCTCTGGTTTGCTCTAGCTCCATGGCTGCCGGCCTCCATGTTCGCTGGGCTAATTTGCATACAGCTTCTCTGATTGGCTGGGAGGCGTGGCTTGGCTGGTGGGCATGGCTTAGGTGTCTCGGGTAATGGTCAATTTGCATATTACTCTTTTATTATATTAGATGTAATATTAACACATTTATAATTGTATATATTTTTTCAAATGGCAATGATTCCTATTTGATCCCTATTTAATTTACAAATGTACAATGATTATCTTTACATACTTAACATAAATACACTTTTGTATAAATATTAAATGTGATTAGAATTCAATACTTTATTCAATGCATTCTGTTAATTTGACTTTTTTCACACCCTACCCCTTTTCTTCTCAAGGTCAACCAAGTAAATTAGTATTCATGCTTCAACTTATTATTTATACTTCTAAAATGCTATTTATCGATCTATCTAGCTAGTTATTCTACACTTCTGTGCACATAGATAAGAATTTATCGTTTAAGCCATCCAGTTGGTAGTATTATAGCAGCACTAGCAAACTATTATACTAATGCTTACCATATAACTACTGCTTACATTTTATTGGATTTAACTCAGTCACATGGCCTCATCTCATTTTAAGATGTATTAGATACACTGCCATTCAGTATTTGGATATACCATCTAAGCAGTTTTTAGGATTTCATGATAAACGTGTTAAGAGATATTTCTAAACATCTATTAAAAATTTCTTTGCATAAATTTGTAGTTAAATGTTACTACTGGATTAAAAGTCATGCAAACTTAAAGCCTCTATGTAAATGTTGTGAAATATTTCTCTAAAAAGATTATATAGATTTAAGCTCTCATTGGAAGTTGGAAGAGTGTGAATCTTTCTCTCTACTTTCACTTATGTGGATTATCTCATTAAAATAGAACAAATTCATTGCCAACTATGAGAGCAAAAATTAAATCCCATTGTTTGAATCTATGTAAACTGTTCTCACATTTACTTCTTTTGTGAATTGTAGTGACTGTTTTGTTCCATTTATAATTCAAGGCATTTGTCTTTCATTTAGTGATTTATCTGACATCAATTTATAAATTTTCCTGCTAATAATGTCTTTAGTTTTGTGTGCATATATATGCATTCCTTTTATCATTTGTCTTTCATTTATTTGTCTTTCTTATTTTGTAACTTATTCACCTTCCTTGTTAATTTTTATAATGTGTTATAGAAGCTCTTTGTATATGAAAGTTGTTACTCTGGGATTTGGGGAACTCTTGATATTAATGTATTCCTCATTTATGTAGATTTCTATTTGGTTTATATTGATTTTTCCATTAATTATCTTGGAATATTTTATGTTTAATATATCATTTGCAAGTAATGATCATAACAGCTTCTATTGTTTAATATTTATATCTCTTAATTCATTTTTTGTCTTACTTCCTGGTCAATGACACCTTGAAGCACATTACTAATAGTGATAATAGCCACTCCTTAACTTGTTATTATTAAAAATACTAATGACTTTAGGTTTCTGACAACATTTTCATATTGTTAACTTTACTATGTTGTTTTACAGACAATTTTTTTTTACAGACAATTTTGATAATAATAATAATTATTATTATAATAACTAGTGGCCCAGTGCACGAAATTCGTGCACATTAAAAGGGGATTAATTAGAGAGAATATTTTAATATTGCTATTTGCCCTTTCTCTATAATAGAAGTGTCAGAGATTAAAGAAAATTAGTAAAACGTATATGAAAATCTTCCTCCTGTCAGAGTCTGGGGTGCACCATGGAACCCAGAGTCAAGTCTTCAACCACCCACGTGCACCTCAAAATCGCTCGAGACCCAAACTTGGACGGTCCCCCTTCATTGGGCTAGATCCAGACCCGACTGGTCCCACCCTGTTAAGCCCTGCCAGGTGGGGGGCGTGCAGCCTCAGGTCCCCTGGGTGCCAGGGCAGGGGGGCATGGCCTGAGGTCCCCCATTAAGCCCTGCTGGGCAGAGGGAGTGGCCTGTGATCCCCCAGCCTGGTGCTGGGGCAGGGAGTACAGCCTGAGGTCCCCTGGCCTGGTGCTGGGGTGGGGGGCATGGCCTGAGGTCCCCTGGCCCAGTACCAGGGTAGAGGGCACACCTTGAGGGCCCCCATCAAGTCCTGCTGAGTGGGGGCACAGCCTCAGGTCCCCTGGTCTGGGGTCAGGGCGGGGGGCATGGCCTGAGGTCCCAGGGAAGAGGGTGCAGCCTGAGTTCCTCTGGCCTGGTGCCAGGGCGGGGGGAGCATCCTGAGGTCTCCTGTCAAGCCCTGTGGGTGGAAGGTATGACCTGAGGTCCCCTGTCAAGCCCCATGCAGGAGGTGGGTGGGTGCGCAGCCTCAGGTCCCTGCTGATTGCTCCTTAAGGCTCGTTATGGGAACTTAGCCTCAGCTGTGGGTGCAAATTGACCAGAGTGATGGTCAATTTGCATATTCCCTCTTTATTATATAGGATAGATTTAACCTTTATAAGTTTCTCTGTGACAGGCTTCTAACAGCTCTTTCTTACTACTCCTTTCACTCCAGGGGGGTTCTCTTGGATAACTTTTTATTTTGTTTTTAATTGTGTGTTTTTATCAGCATTAACCAGGTCAGAAACCTTAGTTGGAGTATCATCTTTTAAAAAATATGCAACTGCTCTATCAAACTCCCGAAATATAGATTCTTCCTGTATAGCCTTGTCTTTTTATTCTACCTCCACAAGCCCTCCCACCAGACTCCAGCTTTTAGAATTTTTCTTCCTATTTATTCTTTTTAAATTAAATTTATTTTTTTAATTAAATTATAAAATCACATTGCTTTCAAGTATATAACTCTATAATACATCATATGTATATTACATTCTGTGTTTACCACCGAAAGTCAAATCTCCTCTGTCACCATGTAGTTGACCCCCTTTATCATTTACTACTCGCCAATCCTCTTCCCTCTGGTAAGCGCCATAATGTTGTCCATGTCTATGAGTTCTTATTTGTCTTATTTGTTCATTTGTTGCTTTCAGTTTTATGTCCCACATCTGAGTGAAATCATATGATTCTTGACTTTTTCTGTCTGATTTATTTTGCTTAACATTATATTCTCAAGATTTATCCATGTTGTCACAAATGGCAATACTTCATCTTTTCTTACTGGTTGAGAAGTATTCCAGTCATTTATCAAAAGACACTTTGGTTTTTTCCATGTCCTGGCCACTATAAATCATGCTGCAATGAACATAGCGGGACACATTGGTGTTTACCAATAGTGGGTATGATTGGTATTTACAGAGCCTTTCATCCCAGAACCAGATTACACGTTCTTCTCTAATGGCCGTGAAACATTTTCAAAGATGGACCATATGTTGGGATACTAAACTACCTTTAATAAATTCAAGAAGATTGGAATTATACTAAGCATATTCTACCATCACAATGCTTTGAAATCAACTGCAGAAAGGAAGTGTTACTGGATAAGGAAGGTCCTTGTCTCCCTTGGTTGCTAGTGAATTCTTGGGGGATTGCTTGGGGTGGAATTCTTGTGATGTCACGAGGAAAGGAATTTTCTGGGACTTGCACAGGAGGATGTGATATTGTAGAAAGCTTTATTTCCATTAAATTCTCAACGCTCCAAGTCCCAGTTCCCTTTGTCCAGTCAAAGAAGTAGTGTAGCTGGGGCTTTATTAGAGCTCCACCCCCAACAGCAACCGATGAAAATGAACTCCTCTCCTCTCCTGTAACAAACTGAGAAAAGAACACACCTAGAAAGTTCAGTGGCATCTGGCGCTCTCCTTTTATTGTCAGCCATTTGCCTCAACACTAGGATATAAATTGCCATGTGTCATCTCAAGGTTTTCTCATAGCTTTTCACTTTTTCTGCACTTAAAGTAGTGCTTGTTTATGATCTTGTCCTAATTACATTTGAATTTATTTCAACCCAAATCATTTATTCGCTGCCCTATCTTTTCAAATGAAGGAGAAGAACATAATTAGTCCAACAAATTCAGTTTAGATTATACATATTTTCCAAATGACTTATTCAGATCTTACATTAGGCAGTGAGTTCATTGACAATTATAAAGAAGAAGAATGCTTCAAGTGCAACTGCAAATCTTTCTATGAATTAGAAAAAATGATGTGGACAAATTATATTACAAACGGCTGGCAAAAATACTGCTTTATTAGACTATTTAAAGGGTAATAAGGCAGATAATTTTATAGAGAATTTTTTGTTTTAATTTATACTATTAAGCATATTGCTACCTCATGAAGCAATGTTTGTATACAGTCACTGATTGTCATTTACTAACACCTCAAAGCACTTACACATACTCTTTCAGTTTGACGTTTATAACAATACTGTTAAGTAGGTCAGATCAGTATTTTTAATCCTTTTCTCCTGCTGAGGAAATCAAACTTCACAGTACTTAAATTACTTTGCTATAGACTCCATGTAAGCGGCCACATGGAATTTAAACTCAGTGTTTTGCCCACTATCCATTTGTCTTCTGCTACATGTCTTCTCTTAGAGCAGCTGTTCTCAACCTGTGAGTCATGACCACTTTGGCAGTTGAATGACCCTTTCACAGGGGTCGCCTAAGACCATCCTGCATATCAGATATTTACATTACGATTCATAACGGTAGTAACATTACAGTTATGAAGTAGCAACGAAAATGATTATATGGTTGGGTCACAACATGAGGAGCTGTATTTAAAGCGACAGAAGCTTGAGAACCACTGTCTTAGAGGGTATTATGATCATGAAATGTTTTCAAATCTTTAACACATAATTTTCAAACTAAATGATTTCTCTGAGAAGCCTTCTCTAACAATCCTAGAGTTGTATTTTGTTGAAGATATTTTTGACAAGGTTTAGCTATACCCTTCTTGTCCGAAGGATTGCAAATGATATGTTAGTGAAATATTTGAGATGAATTATCATCATCCTAATGTATCTACCTATTATCTAAATTTTAAAACTTACTATTCTGTCACAGATATTTCTGTAGCCCATGTCTTTGGTTTCCTCTCATGAGTTCAAAATTTTATATCGAATGTTTGTGCTTTCTAAAGCTCAGTTGTCATTAAAATGGAAGATGACTATTTTGAGTTCATAGAGGTCATTGCTATATGGGGAAAGCAATGCATATTTTGCTGAATTTCTGGCATTTAATAGAAGAAAAAATGATTAAGCTGTCAGAGTTGATTGCTCAGTTTTGATAGAGCCACAAATATGGGTTGGTCAGATAACAACTTGTGAAATGACAAAGTAATGAGTAGGCATTAGAAGAGGGAACTTTTCAATAAGGTAATTACTTGTATGGTAATACACATCAAGTATGCCTATATTCATTTGGTGGCAAATTTTCTGGCCTGCTTTCTCCTTTTATCTCTAAAGGAGATATCCATCTGTGATATTTGTCTACAGGAAAAAAGGCAGTGTTCTTCAATGTGTGTATTTCCAATAAGAAGCAGCCAGCAGCCTGTCTGTTACATCTCCTAGTATGTCTGTCCATTGAAACAAGGGCTGGAAAGCCTATACCTTGATTGCAGGAGCATGAAATGACCAGACAGGATATTTTAAAAGTCCTAAAGCAAAAGACTGGGACAATAAGATTTATTGTTTTCACAATTCACTTTTCTTTGTGAGATAAAAATGTTGAGGTGAAAATATTTACTCTAAGGAAGTAATAACTTAAAGGGGACTATTGAAAATATTGATAGCTTTTCAGTCAATAATGTAATCTATTCAAAAATTATTTGTTGAACAACTATTATATTCAAGAAAAACCTGTCTTAGGGTATGTAGGAAGACATAAAAAACAACACAGGTCAAGTGTAGGTGATAATAATTGTTCAACTATTAAATATAATCCAAGGTAGAATGTGTTTTGCTATTGAACTTGAGTTCAACTCATTAATTGTGTGACTGATTAATTGATTTAACTCATAATTAAAATACAAAATAGACATAAGTATAATGTAAAACTGCTATGGCAAGTTTGAGAAAGTGAGATTTTACATATACTATAAGTGAAAGAAACATATCTTATTTTACCAGTCATCCCCTTACCTCACAACTTTTTATTTCACAACCTTTTTTATGCCATTTACCTGTCTGTACTTTCTTTGCTTGTCTTTATAATCATAACTATGATAAAGAATCAAGTCTCTTTCTACATAAAAATAAAATTTCTGCCTTTCTTATTGTATGTAATTTCCTGGTAAAGCCCAATTTGAATGATCACTTTTAGACTGCTGCTTACTGATGATTGTTACATCAAGAACTATAAAACACACACACAGAATAAAAACCTTCTTTTGTAAGGTCACAATAATTTTATATGTAACTCAGAAGATTCTTTTCAAATTTCATAATAAAATAACTATTCCATTGCACTAAAGCAAAAATTCAATAACCTAGAGACTGAATGTATTTTGAGCCATTGGGTTATAGTCTTAACTATTGTGGGAAACTGAGAAGTAGCTCTTTCTTTTAAATGAAACACAGCACAAGGAAATCTCATTATAGTTACTATAACTTTATCCCTTTAATTTTATTATCTTTTAAAATGGGTGCCTTCTTTTTTTTTTAGGTAAACATACTATGCACATACATAGAAAAAGTGTCCCAGAAGAATTATCTTGATACTATTTGAAATGGCATTAAGTAGAAAAATTATAATGGTAAGAACACAGGCTAATAAATCATGTATACTTGAACAAATTTCCCTTCATTTATAAACTTAAGGGGTTAGTTAAGGGTTTTATTTTCATTGGATGTTGATAGTACTTTTGATAATCCGATGCTAATACTGTTCAACTTTTAAGAAAATGCACATTCTTTACCCCAAGGTACATCAGTTTGCATTAAAGTTAAGGTGCTTTTTAAAAAATATTTATTGTTGAAAGTAGTACATATGTCCCCTCCCCCTGCCCCATTGACCTCCTCTAGCCTGTCACCATTCCCCGCCCCATTGTCTGGTCCATGGGTGTGCATATACACATACAAGTTCTTTGGTTGATCTCTTCCCACCTACCCACCCTCTCCTGCCTTCCCTCTGAGATTCCACAGCCTGTTCCATGCTTTTATGTCTCTGGATAGAATTTTGTTCATCAGCTTATTTTGTTCATTAGATTCTACATATGAGTGAGATCATGTAATACTTGTCTTTCTGCCTGGCTTAAGGGGTTTTGTAGATCACTTGAAGCCTATCCATGTATCCTGTTTCAAATCTTAGAACCACAGGTTAATAATGCTTGCTATGATTGTGGTCTGATGCCTCTTTCTTCCTCAATATTTATTTTCGTTTTTACGTATTGAGGTATATTTTACATAGAATATAATGAATAGATTTTCAAGCATACTGTTTGAGCAATTCTGGCAAATGTGCGAACTGGAATAACCACTTTGCCAAGAAGATAAAGAATACATCTCTTACTCCAGAAAGTTACCAGGTGCTGGTTTCCAATGTGTCTCCTCCACCAGAGGCAACCACTGTCCTGTTTTTACTACCATTAACTAGTTTTGGAATCATACAATATATAGTATTCCGTGCAGAGTTCCTTTTGTTAAACTAATGTCATTTAAGTCTACCCATATTGTTGCGCTCTCTGTAGTGTGTCCTTTTTATTCAATGATGTGCCTGATATAAAGGATCTGGGATCGTGATCACAGGCTAAAGTAATATTGGGACAAGAAGAGTGGTTAAATAGTAATTCTGGAGGCAATGTATGGTTTTAGAAAAGTACATAATTTTATCATAAAAATAAAGTCGTGAATTAACAAGCACATGAAAATTCTCTTATTTTAAAATTTCAAAAAAAATGTTTATTTAATATTTCCTTAAGAACCTTAAGTAATCTGATCTAAAATGTGATTATGTATACATATATAACCATATGTAATACACACACATGCACATACACACACACACTACTGGTTTGGTATTTATGCCAATGGCTTAAGCCTATTATTATGAGACCAGGTTATATGTACCTGTAATCTCATTCCTTGTTATATAAGTCTAATAAATGTTTACCTCTGCATTCCTTACTTTAAATAACTGTGTATTCTGTATCATTAGACTCTTAACATCTAGTTAAATCTAATTTACATGGGAGAGGGTTGAGGAGACAGGAAGAGATTAACCAATGAATTTATATATAAACTAGTGGCCCAGTGCATGAATTTGTGCACATTGAAAGGAAATCAATTAGAAGAAATATTTTAATATCGCTATTTGCCCTTTCTCTATAATAGAAGTGTCAACCAAATCCACGATCAACAATGACACATTGAAATACATACGATTGGTGCTGCCAGTGAATGCTTTATATATATTGCACATTCACGAGTCAACTTAGCCATATATATATATATATATATATATATATATATATATATGCTTAATTAGACCTGCTTTCTGATTTAGCTAAACTTTTTCCAGCCCAGTGAAGCACCCCAACTTCTCTTTTAGGTAATTGTCACTAACACGGAAGTAAATATCAACACGAAGCAGATTATTATTGTAGATATGCAGGGAGAACAAAGGGTTAAATATTTAACTGCAGCAATGTTTGACTACATTCTGCTCAGTGAGAAAACCTGAAGTCATTTTCAATGTCCACCATTTCTTACTTCTTTTCAGTTGGGTCAGTTTCTAAGCTTTCTAAATCTCCATTTTCTGGCTAATGAAAAGAAAATAGAATTCCACTGAGTCTTCTGGAGTCTCCTGTCTACCTACTCCAGTACTTCTATAAGGATCAAATGAGATGAAGCATGGGAAAACACTTCACAGACATTTGGTTAGTGTAAAATGTTTGCACCTGGCTATAAAGCAAATCATGTTCTTGGGTTGAAGAAACTGCAGGAAGCTAGTTGCTAGGAGAGGAAGCTGGGCATTGCTATGTGATGTCATTACCTGGTGCCCACAGTGGCCATTTCCAGGCTGGGCTGGGCTGTGGGCTGCATTCTGTGCCATGGGATCTTGGCAGCATTGGCTGCAATTTGGTGGGGTGTCACTCCAGGGTGGTGGTGGGGCCTGTGTTGCTTTGTGAGTGCCAGGTCAGTGATGCCATTTCTCTGTAAATGGTCAGTGTGTGTCATGGCAGCTTATACATTGAACGTTTGCCCCCGGTTGTCAGTGCACATCATAGCGATTGATTGGGGGGCTGCTTAGCATGTTAGCCTTTTATATACATCTAATCTAATAAAAGTGTAATATTAAAATTGACCATCCCTTCCGGATGCCTAAGCCACACCCACCAGCCAATCAGAGCGACCGTATGCAAATTAACCCAGCCAAGATGGAGGCTGACACTCACGGAGCTGAGTAAACAGGCAGCTTCCATTGCAGCAGGAGTGAAACTGTTTGCGGACGGCTGGCCTTCTCCCAGCTCCAGGCAAGAACATATTTGCAACATTGTCTCAATTATAGAAGCCTCAGGAGCTGAAGCAAACAGCAGGTTGGGCTGACTACTAAGTGCAACATTATCTCATTATAGAAGCCAGAACTGAAGCAGAGAGGAGGTTTCATTACTAGGCCTCGGCTTAAAGGAACAGTGTATCAATTATAGAAGATAAATAAACCCCAGGAACCTGCTTCCAGCCAGCCTTGCTGGAACATTGGGTCAATGGGAGCTGTGGGCAGCCTGAAAGCCTGAAAGTGCCCCTCAGCCCATCACCCAGGCTGGCCACACCCCAATGGGGTGAGGGACGCCACTGGGGGGCTTGGCCAGCCTGCAAACAGCCATCAGCCCCTCACCCAGCCTGGCCAGGTACCCCAGTAGGGGCCCAAAACCTGAAGGGACTGTGGGCAGCCTGAAAGCCTGAAAATAGCCCTCAGACCCGCACCCAGGCTGGCCACAACCCAGTGGGGTGAGGGACCCCACTGGGGGGCTTGGCCAGCCTGAAAACAGCCATCAACCCCTCACACAGGCTGGCCAGGTACCCCAGTAGGGACCCAAAACCTGAAGGGGCTGTGGGCAGCCTGAAAACAGCCCTCAGCCCATCACCCAGGCTGGCCACACCCCAGTGGGGTGAGGGTCCACACTGGGGGGCTTGGCCAACTTGCAAACAGCCATCAGCTCCTCACTCAGGCTGACCACGCACTCCAGCAGGTGGACATTCCCAGAGGGCTCCCAGACTGTGAAAGGGCACAGGCTGTGTTGAGGAACCTCCCGAGTGCACAAATTTTTGTGCACCGGGCCCCTAGTGTATATATATATAGCCCATGGCACAGACAATGATGAGGTGAAGGCCTGGGGTGAGGCAAGGGCTGTGTGGAGGGAGCAAAAGGAAGATGATGGGTAATATCTGTAATACTATCAATAATAAAACAAACAAATCTCATTTACATTCTCCCTCTTTCAACTGTTTTTATTTCTGTGTTTGCATTCCATTTTGTCATTTTGGGGCAATTTTAGCTTTTTATTTTGTTTTAAAATGTTATTTTTTGTTGTGAGAGGGTGCAAGGGCTTTAATAAATTTTATTTACATTTATAATTTTAATTCTTTGAGAAATAAAAATTTAAATTGTACAAGTAAGACACTTCAATACTTAATCTTCCATGCTTAATCAGAAGGCTAAATTCAATTTCTTCATGTGACTGAGCCATATGAAATGCATAAGCTAAATACTCTATGGTCTTTAAGCATTCCATTTTAGTACTGTTGTGCTTCTGGTCAGGTTTAGCATAGAAATTCTTAAATGTGGTGGAGGGGCTTCATTGTATTTATTTAGTCTGGCTTCTAAACAAATTTTCTTTCACAGAAAGAACTTAGGGAAAGAGAAAGGAGAGAAATAAATATTCTATTAGTGTCTCTGAATTACCAAGTTGGGAAAATAAGAATATGGTACTTCATTATGTCCATGATAGTGTTGTATGTTTCAGCTTCCTCTGCAATAATAATGAAGTCCTTGAAATCCATATATCTCAAATAGCATAGCTTAGATGGAACTAGAGTGTGTTTCTGAGCTGTCAGTTGGTGGGTGGGTGGGTGGATGAAGTGACATCCAGGAGACATAACTAATTTGCATTTGTCTTTGACTTCTATAATATAAAAAATTGGTATTGTTGCTTTCATGTGAAGCCATTGAGATTTTCATGGAGTTTGTTAAAATAAAGCAATTGGCTGCTTTTATAAACCTAAGTCATGCTCTTTCTAAGAGGTTTTCATAGATCATAAATTTTATGTCATAATTCATAAACCTATTGACTTTTGTGGAAATCACCTAGAAAAAGGAAATTGTCAAATCCCTCTGTATCTCCTCTTCATTAAATATACTTTGTATATTTTTACACATTCAATTATACTAAATGCACTAGGTGCCTAGGCAGCTTTATAAAAAGTATTTATTTCTGTTGGCTTTTAATGTTTATTAAATATTTCCTGGGGTTAAAATATTGAAAAACATATGTTTCTTTTTGATAACATAAGAGTTCAGAATTTGCTTAGAGACTGTGTTTGATGTAGGTGGTATAGAAAATCTATTATATCAAAGCTTCCTATATACATTACACCATACACACGCTGGGAAGATATTTTTAGAATTGCTGTCACTGTTTTTTTTTCTTTCGTGGTTAACACATAGGGTAAGATTAAAGTTCTGGGTACTTCAAGCTAACTTGAAGGAGTGCAATATGTGACTTCATTTTCTGAGGATTCTTATCATTTTCTTTCCCTGGATTTTTCCTTATACCATTTTCTTTAATATTTGGTCCTATTTTTTGAGTATAGCTCTCTGTTATCTTGAGTTCTTGGATTTTCACTGCATCTTGGACAGTGAAAATTGCTTTTAATAATACGAAGACTGCTTCTTTTGTAAGTGTAATTTCACTGAGTAATATGGTTTTTGGTCAACTTAAGTTCCTCACTCTATGGCTGTCTCTAAACTGTCCAGGTAATCATACTAGTACATGTTACTATTCAGACATATTATTTACATTCCTCTTTTTACATGCACTAATATTACATAGAGTGGTTGCTCACTCATAAAAAATAGTCATTTCCTTGTACAACACGCCTCATATTTTGATTGGTTACATATAGATTATTTCTAACGCCTTTGGAAATTATTATTGTCATTAACTAGTATTTTAGATTTAGAGTGGACTGGATATTTGAACTAAATGATCTTTATTTATCAAATTACTTGAAACTAGGTGCTTTGCAGAATATCCAGTTAGCATCCTGAGCTATCTAAGCAGAAACTGTGACCTCTCCATTTCGAATACTTTTCTTAATTATCATTATACTTACACTAGAGGCCCAGTGCACAACAAATTGTGCACTCATGGGGATCCCTCAGCTTGGCCTGTGCCCTATCACAGTCTGGGACCCCTTGGGGGATGTCCATCTGCTGGCTTAAGCCCGCTCCCCTGGGGATCGGTCCTAAGCCGGCAGTCAGACATCCCTCTGGCAGCTCAGGAGCCCTTGGGGATGTCCACTTGCCAGCAGGGAGCAGGCCTAAGCTGCAGTATGACATCCTTAGCGCTGCTGAAGAGGCAGGAGAGGCTCCCACACCACTGCTGAACTGGCAGCTATCAGCCTGGCTTGTAGCTGAGCAGAGCTCCCCCTGTGGGAGTGCACTGACCACCAGGGGCAGCGCCTGCTTTGAGCATCTGCCCCCTGGTGGTCAATGTGTGTCATAGTGACCAGTCATTCCCAGTCATTCTGCTATTAGGGTCAATTTGCATATTACCCTTTTATTATATAGGATAACAACTAGAATTGGACATATATTCTGGTTACTTTACCTCTTCTTGTTTCAAAAGTTGGAGAATATTTTCACAGGCAGAATCAGGATTATGTTGAATGATTACAGTAACTCTAGATCTCAGAAGAGGATTTAGGCCATCTTCCGACCTCTAAAAAGAGCATAAAGCCTCTCCCTCAGCCCAGCAGACTCTCAACAGAATTCCTACTAACTGCGTACAAGTAGCAACCCTGACTCAGCTGTACAGCTCAGCTACTGAATCATAGAAATGAGAATCAGGTGCTGAATTTTAAGCACTGAGCTCTCCCTAAATGCATTTAGCTTCTGAACTTCAGTATCTTAACAAATCAGCTTATTAGTGTGTTATCTTCATAAATATGATGCTTTGTGCTTTTCTTCACATTGTTCACAATTTAAAAGTATTTTAATGTTTGCTCAGTGACAGGTTGTTACATATGTTAATAAGGATTCAATATCATTTTGATTTAATAAATAAATACTCATCATTTAAAAAAATTCTAAACCTGCTCCTAAGTCTTTATCTTTGATAAAGCTATTAAATTTTTACTACCAAATTATATAAATCATTACAGTTATTTCAAGATTAAAATAACTAAAATTACCATGGATATATTTGTTCAACTGATTTTTTATTTGTCTGATGCTTATTTCATATCGCTTTGCTTATAACCAGGTAGATATAGTGTGCTGAACACTGTTATTTTCTTTTCAAAGACATATACATGTGTGTGTTTGTGTGTGTGTGTGTATATATATATATATATATATATATATATATATATATATATATTAGGTTAGTGACCTGGTGCACAAAAAATTTGTGCACTCTCACAGTCTGGGACCCCTCGGTGGATGTCCACCTGCTAGCATGCCTGGCCAGCCTGGGTGAGGGGCTGATGGCTGTTTGTAGGCTTGCCAAGCCCCCCAGTGGGGACCCTTACCCCATGGAGGTGTGGCCAGCCTGGGTGAGGGACTGAAGGCCATTTTCAGGCTTCCCACAGCCCCTTCAGGGTTTGGGTCCCTACTGAGGTGCCTGGCCAGCCTGGATGAGGGGCTGAGGGCCATTTTCAGGCTGGCCACATCCCCTTCAGGGTTTGTGTCCCTACTGAGGTGCCTGGCCAGCCTGGGTGAGCAGCTGAGGGCTGTTTGCAGGCTGGCCACAGCTCCCATTGACCCAAGAACCCAGCAAGGCTGGCTGAAAGCAGGTTTCTGGGGTTTATTTAACTTCTATAATTGAAACTTTGTTGCCTTGAGCAGAGGCCACAGCCGGCCTAGGCTGGCAGTGGCAGTTTCCTCCATAGTTGGCCTCCTGTTTGCTCTAGCTCCGTGGCTGCCAGCCGCCATCTTGGCTGGGTTAATTTGCATATCATTTCTCTGATTGGCTGGTGGGCATGGCTTGGCTGGTGAGCATGGCTTAGGTGTAACAGAGTGAGGGTTAATTTGCATATTGCTATTTTATTAGATTAGATATATATTTTTAAATCTGCCTTGATTCATTTTAATTCATAAAGGAAATAGAGAATTTTGAAAATGTGATTAAGCCAAAAGCACTTAGACTTACTTTTCTTCTATGATTTTGCTTCCCATTCTTTGGTCTTTATTTCGTGTTGCCACTTTTAAACGCAGGCTTAATGAAGAGAAAGGCTATGTTTTTTAATTCTGTTTGTACTGATTGATATTATTTAGTTATCTGGTATAAATGCCCAATTATGGTGATATTGACTTTAGCTAAAACAATGATAACATTTTTCTATTTTAATCCTACCAGACCACTGTACTGATTTTTCAGTAATTTCCGAATCTGCTGCTATACCACTTTGCCTACGTACTTTGCCTAGTACATGAAAAAAAATGCATCACAAACTAAAAATAACCAACCAATCATGGTCAAACCTCATGGTTAACCAATGCAAATGTCTGCCCCCATGTGTTTGAATTGACTTTGTGTGGTTTAAGGGACAATTAGGTTCAGGGCCTCAGGTCTGGTAGAGTTAATAATTTCTTTTGATAAGTAATATTTCTCTGATACCTATGGCCCTCATTCTCTTGAATTACCTAAAAGTTGTCTTCACTTATTAAGTAATCATACTAATAATAACTTTTATTAAATTCAATGTATGAAAAATGGAAACTTTAAACTGGAGAAATAACCAATGTATCTTTTACATCATTTTAGAACACCAATCACTATTACTGTCCTTTTTATTCTCCACTTTATCTTAAACTAACTTACCATATACATCTACAGGCCTAGTTTGGTGCCTATGTTTAAGTCCCATTTCTCTAGGCAGCTTATAAAGAGTGATTACTTAGGTATTCTTTGATATGTAGAGGCTTATCTTGAATTACTTGCCTTTATAAACATCATATGTGGTATATCTACTTTTGAGACCAGTTTTTTCTCCTCAAATTTGATGGAATCTTGCTTCATCTAATCTAATAAAAGAGTAATATGCTAATTGTGTTGCTCCGCTACATCCCAAGCCACACACACCAGCCAATCAGAGCAACTATATGCAAATTAACCCAACCAAGATGGTGGCTGGAAGCCACAGAGCTAGAGCAAACAGGAGGCTTTGTTGCCCTAGTGATGGAGGAAGCTGCCTGCCTAGATAGGCTGTTGCCTCCGCTCAAGGCAACAAAGTTTCAATCATAGAAGATAAATAAACCCCAGATACCTGCTTCCAGCCAGCCTCACTGGGAGCTTGGGTGGCTAGGGGCTGTGGCCAGCCTGCAAACAGCTATCAGCCCCTCACCCAAGATGGCCCCACTCTCATGGGGAGAAGGTTTCTGCTGGGGGGCTTGGCCAGCCTGCAAACGGCCCTCAGCCCCTCACCCAGCTTGCACACAGCCATTAGCCCCTCACCCAGGCTGGCCAGGCATCCCAGCAGGGACCCCTACCCTGAAGGGGATGTGGCCAGTCTGAAAATGGCCCTCAGCCCCTCACCAAGGCTGGCCAGGCACCCCAGCAGGACCTTAACCCTGATCTGGGAAACCCTTCAGGGCAAACCAGCCAGCCCCCTCCCATGCACTAGGCCTCTACTCTAATAAAAGAGTAATATGCAAATTAACAACCACTCTGAGACACCTAAGCCACACCCACCAGCCAAGCCATCCCCCCAGCCAATCAGAGCGGTTGTATGCAAATTAACCCAGCCAAGATGTAGGCCAGCAGCCACAGAGCTAGAGCAAACAGGAGGTTTCTGTTGCAACTGCCTGCCTAGGCTGGCTGGGCCTCTGCTCATGGCAAAAATGTTTCAATTATAGAAGCCATGGAGCTGAAGCAAACAGGAGCCTTCGTTACCTGCCTAGGCCTCTGCTCAAGGTAACAAAGTTTCAATTATAGAAGATAAATAAACCCCAGAAATCTGATTCCAGCCAGCCTCGTTGGGACCTTTGGTCAATGGGAGCTGTGGGCAGCCTGAGAATGGCCCTCAGTCCCTCACCCAGGCTGGCCAGGCATGCCAGCAGGTGGACATCTCCACAGGGGTCCCAGACTGCAAGAGGGCACAGGCGGGGCTGAGCCCTCCCCCACCCCAAGTGCACAAATTTTTGTGCACCAGGCCCCTAGTCCTATTTAATAAAAGGGTAATATGCAAATTGACCTTAACAGCAGAACAACTGGGAATGACTGGTCACTGTGACACACACTGACCACCAGGGTGCAGACACTCAATGCAGGAGCTGCCCCTGGTGGTCAGTGCACCCCCCCTGTTGCTGATGGCTGCCAGCACAGTGGTGGTGATGGGAGCCTCTCCTGCCTCCTCAGAAGCGCTAAGGATGTCCAACTGCAGCTTAGGCCTACTCCCAGCTGTACATCCCCAGAGGGCTCCCAGGCTGCCAGAGGGGTGTTTGACTGCCAGCTTAGACCCAATTGCCTGGGGAGCGGGCCTAAGCCAGCAGGTGGCCATCTTCCGAGGGTTCCCAGACTGCAAGAGGGCACAGGCCGGGTGTAGGGATCCCCCCGAATGCACAAACTTTTGTGCCCTGGGCCTCTAGTAACCAATAACTCATTATAGTGGTTTAATTATTTCAAATCTTTGGCAAGAGTAATAATTTGTTTGGCTCTATCTTCATTCAGTTGTGCCCCTTAAGTAATTTGTGATCTTTCTTTGCCTGCTGTGTCAGCAGTTACAGGATCCAGCACTGTGCAATTCAAGCTGCTGAGTTCTGTATAGTAATAGGGGGTTAAACAATTGATGGAAATACTATAGTGAACTATCACTAATTGAATTAGCATGCTGGGGATTTCTTCTTGCTGGGAGACCTCTAATTCATCAAGTACAAGTATGTGAATTAACCACAGGTTTAAGTGATACTCCAGGCACAGCAATCTGACCAGAACACTGTACCTTTCTGCTCTGCAGGGGATCTGCTGGGAGAGAGGGTTGTCCTTGTAGTTTTCCTGTGCTGAGCCTCTCCAAGGCAACTGCAGAGCTAAATCTGACTCTCCAGGAGGGAAACTCCTTCCCCAAATCTGGATTCTCAGACCTGTCCAAGATGAAAATACCCTGATCTGCACCTCCCAACCTGAATTCTCAAGGTATAAGGTGAATACCTATTCTTCACAAATGGTGACAATCATTTCGGTGATTGGCTTGTAGCAGAATTCTGAGAGGGAGAAAGACTCTTTACTCAATCAATTATTCCCTCAGAATTCCTATTATTTTGGAGCTGAAATAATATTTAAAAGTAATCACTATTCATGTGCATTAAGCCCATCACCTTATAGAGATTTAGGATATGCACTGACTCTCTTTAATTCAGCGACAGCCTCCCCTGCTTTTTTGGTACAGCAACGATTCATTCGGGTAATGGAATCGTTTTTCTAAATCCACATTCTGTGTTTAGTCAATGTGTAATATTATTTATCTAGTTCTTATATCTTTATATTTCTTGTAGTTAGAACTAAAGACATGAACAGAGTCAGGCATAATTTCGGCAATATACGTTCTGCTGCAGAGCATGAAGGACACAATATCTGGTTATCCCACTCACCATGCTTGTTATCAGCAGTGGGTTCGTGTGGTGTCCGACTGATCCCTTCTTCACAGTGTTTCCCATCAACCTCATACCATATAGTTTTAGCATTAATTGATGGTTAGTATGTACATCCATTATTGTATAAGAAGTTGCAAAATAGTAATTTTCTACTTTCATTGTACTTTCTACTTTTATTAACTCTAATACTTTTATAAAGAATAAACATCTCTCATCCACTACTGGGTTGCCCTGAAATACAGTTTGTATGGGAAATGTAAAATTCACATGTGATGCTTTCCCTTTATTTGTCAACTTTTAAAATAGCTTCCAGAGTATCATTATAAAATCATGGTTTTTATTCATTTGCTGTGTTTTAGTTAGTTATGTTTAATAATTTTTTGATGTTCACTGTATTCTTAAATTCCTTTTCTGGTTACTATTAATATGACCCCAATAGTCTCTCTCTAGTCTCTTATGTATTTACTCAGGGCCTTGAATTTACCATTTCTCCTAAGGGCCCTAGAGCTGCTTATTGGAGGTTTTACGGACTAAATAGGAAAAGCAAAACCAATTTAAAACTTAATCTTGTCAATCATATCATTTTTTTCAATTTTAAAAAGTCAATTGTCAGAATTCTGAAAGGGGAGGAGAGATGGCAAAAGGTTTTGGAAGGCAAAGTGAAAGGAGCGAATACTTTTCTCCTAAAATGGATGTTTAAAAATAAAAATAAAAATCTTGTGTTCCTAAGAGCAGCAAGAGTACACAATGCTCTACTGCAGGGTCCTGACAAGCTGACATGGAGGGATGGCTGCACAATGGATGTAATAGATATGCTGTCAATGTAAATCTCTGTATGAAAATCCCTCTTGACACATTTTATGTTAATGAAATTAGTGTTACTCAAGTACCTATAAAATTTTACATGAGTAAGTCCACTCTTACAGTTGTTTTATATTTGGTAATTTTAACTGTATCTTATTTTCATTAAGCATTTTGTTTTCAGTGACAGTTTATAAATATACTAGGGGCCCGATGCACAAAAATTTGTGCACTTGGGGGGGTCCCTCAGCCCGACCTGTGCCCTCTTACAGTCTGGGACCCCTTGGGCAATGTCCACCTGCTGGCATGCCTGGTAGGCTGGCCAAGCCCCCCCCCCCCAGTGGAAACCCTCACCCCATGGGGGTGTGGCCAGCCTGGTGAGGGTCTGAGGGCCATTTTCAGGCTGCCCATAGTCCCTTCAGGGTTCAGTTCCCTACTGGGGTGCCTGGCCAGCCTGGTGAGGGGCTGAGGGCTATTTGTAGGCTGGCCACAGCTCCTATTGACCCAAGGTCCCAGCGAGACTGGCTGGAAGCAGGTATCTGGGGTTTATTTATCCTCTATAATTGAAACTTTGTTGCTTTGAGTGGAGGCCACAGGCTGCCTAGCCAGGCAATGAAGCTTCCTGTTTGCTTCAGCTATGTGGCTTCTATAATTGAACCTTTGTTGCCTTGAGTGGAGGCCACAGCCAGCCTAGGCAGGAAGTTTCCTCCATTACTGGCCTCCTGTTTGCTCTAGCTCTGTGGCTGCTGGCTGCCATCTTGGCAGGGTTAATTTGCATATCATGGCTCTGATTGGCTGGTGGGCGTGGCTTGGGTGGTGGGAATGGCTTAGGTGTAACAGAGTGAGGGTTAATTTGTATATATATCACTCTTTTATTATATTAGATTATTTGTTTAATTTTTTTTTTAGAAAAATTTTTTTATTGATTTCAGAGAGAAAGGGAGAGGGAGAAAGATATAAAACATCAATGATGAGAGAGAATGATTGATTGATTGCCTCCTGCATGCCCCAACTGGGATCAAGTCCACAACCCAGACATGTACCCTTAATCAGAATCGAACCTGGGACCTTTCAGTCTGCAGGCCGATGCTCTATCCACTGAGCAAAACTGGCTAGGGTTACAAATGTATTATTTTTAGAATTCTAATAATACACTTAGAACTGTTATATTTCTGAAAAGTTAGTGGTTTTTATTTTAAGAGAAAAGCATTCGGGTTTCAAATATTTTAGCAATTTAATAAAAAACTTTGTATACTATATGATTTCATTTATATGTGTAATCTAATTAACAAAATAAACTGATGAACGAAATAGAACCAGAACCATGAATACATGGAACAAACTGACAGAGGTCAGGGGGAGAGGGGGCTAAACAAAAGAAGGTGAAGGAATTAGCCAAAGAACATACCCCATGGACATAGATAGCAGTGTGGTGATGGCCAGAGGTAGGACGTGTGGGGGCTGGGTGGAGATGGGCAAAGGGATGTGGGATTGGGGACATCTGTAATGGTGTCAACAATACAAAAAAACAAAACCTTTATATTAAACTCTCATTTTCTCTAAAAAACGTGTATTGTAAAATAACTAAAGATAAAGGAAAGATAATATAGGTCCATATTTATTTCTATACCATCAATCAATTTAAGATAAATTGAGTTTATAATTAAAATAGCACAGAAATAATAAGATGATAAAATAGTGTTTATTTAAACCAGTATGCAAAATTTAGTAAGATATTTAGTTATGATTTTTGGTAGGTTTTTGGAGTTATGTATCTGGGTATGTTCTTGAGTTACTGACTTTATGCTAGAGAATAAAGTTGTAGGTTGATGCTACCATAAATATATGTCTAATTTACATGACCTCTACCATGAAACGGCCTCTAATCCTTCACAGACTCATGCTTTGGCATAGTTATGCATAGTATCCCCTGTGTTTGTACAGAGTCAGAAAATTGTCAAGGTTATTGTCATAGGTTGATTTAGAAAATGAATTAGTTGTTACTAAAAAAGATGGCTGCACACAAATTGATAATTAATGTGGTTAATGAACAAGTTTAGACGGAAGTTTTCCTTTCAATGTTTAATGTCTTTACAAGTTTTTTCACTTGAAATGATTTTAAAATTCTTGTTATTTGGAAAGATACCGAAACCTTATAATAGATGCAGATCTTTTTCCTTTCTAATGTTTAATTCTTATGTCCTCCCCCCAAAAAAAATGTCTAAAGGAAATATACACAAAATTTGGTACAAGCCATACAAGTACCACTTGCTAAATTCCCATAAATTTAATGAATGCATTTTAACCTGCACGCATATCAAGAATACTAACATGTCAAGTGCCTTCTAAGATATCCTTCATACCCCACCAAAAATAATTACTCTCCTGACCACAAATTCTATGCCATAAGCTACTGTTGTTTGTTTTTGAACTTTATGTTATGCTAGAGGCCCAAAGCACAAAATCCATGCAAAAGTAGGCCTTCCTTCCCCCAGCTGCTGGCACCAGCTTTCCTCCGGCACCTGAGACCTGGGCTTCTCTCTGGCTGCCGAAAGGCACCCAGGATCTGGGTTCCCTCACAGCCCCGTCTTCATCTGGAAGAACATCTGGTCTAATTAGCATATTACACTTTTATTATTATAGATAAGATTACAAACTTATCTAAATATGTTATGCCTCACATACTTGGCTCAAAATTTCATTTATGAGATTTCCCCCCCCCCACAGTATTGTATGTAGATGTGTATTCATTCTCATTGTGATATAGTAATACATGTCATGTATATCCCATAATTCCTTTATCTGTTCTATTTTTGATACATTTGGGTTTTTTCCTGTTTGGAATCAGCATGAAAAGTATTGCTGTAAATACGTTAGAGTATGTCTTTTGTTGAATACATACATATTTTGTTGTATGTACCTAGAAATGGGTCATAGTAGTACAATCAAACAATTTTCCAAATTGGTTGTAACAATTTAGACTCTCATGAGCAATGTCTGAGACTTTCAACACTTGCTACTTTTTCTTCTTTTTCATTTAGACACTTTAATGGTGGGGTTGAAGTGATATTGCGTTGTGGTTTTACTTTTTATTTCCCTAATTCTCATTTTTTTTTGGTAGAAATACACACAAGTCTCTCATTTAAGCAACCAGTAATCCACTTTAAAACCTCTTTAGAAGGTGTGTGTGTGTGTGTGTGTGTGTATGTTTCTGTGTGTGAGAGAAAATCTATAGGTTTACCAAAAGGAACAACAAATTATTGTTCACCTAAAATATAGTTAATAATATACAATACCTTTGAAAACTACTAAAATGTATTTTGTTTTTCTAAATTTTTTGTCATGAACTAAATCAAAATTGAAAAGTCACTAGAGATGTATTTCAGAAATAAGCCTTTTGAATCTTCTGTCAGGCATATGTGAAAGGTTTAGAGATACAGACTACCACTTAATGAACTTTACATATTTTATCCAGGGACACCTAACCTTAACTTTTTTCATTATGAATTTTATTATAGTTGAATCAGTATTAAGGATCAAGTTACTGGTCTTTTTAGGTTTTAAAGCATTGAGTCTTTCTTGAGTTCTCATTTATCAGAAATAACAATCTAATCTGGAAAGACTCATCTAACCTTTAACACACATGAGCTGACTCTTCTACTGAATTTTCCATTTTGTGATCTCTTGCTACATTGATGTTTCACAGAGGATTAATTAAAAAGCCTCTAAGTTTTGGCTTGAACTCCAGGGGGAAAAAGTTTAGACCCTGAAATTATTCTTTATGTAATTTTTATTCTCTGAATTTTCATTGTTTCCATACTAAGAATATCCCAAATTGGGATAGTCATAAATAGATCATTTTAAATCTTTTATACACTGTTAGCTATATAGTAGATATTTATGAGTTGGTATTTGGCTATTGAGTTCATATTTAGTCAGGATTAACAAACTGGACTTTAAAATATATGAATCACCTCTCTCTCTTATTGAATTATCCATTTCTGAGTCCTTCATGAAATAAGTATCCTCAATTTATGAATATTGGTTAGTATTCAACAAATGTTAGGTAAATGAAAGCATAAATAAATACATGAAATTATTCTGCATTTTGAATTGCTTGTCTTCAGACTAAAATTATTGAATTTAAGAAGACACAGATGTAATTTAAAATAACTGGGTAATTTTTTTCTTCAAGTTACTTCAATTGTGCTCTGAATAAGAGAAATATTTAAAATTAAAATAATTCAGCCCTGGCTGGATGGCTCAGTTGGTTGGAGTGTTGTGGGGTACACACACACACACACACACACACACATTGTGGTTCAATGATTCCTGGTCAGGCACCCATGGGAAGCAACTGATCGATGTTTCTCTCTCACATCTCTTATATAAATATTTTTCTCTCTCTTTACCTTCCTCTCTAAAATCAATAAACATATCATTGGGCAAAGATTAATAATAATAATTTAAAAATAAAACAGTTCAGGCCATATTCCTATACCTATAAAATGCACTATGGGAAGCTCAGATGGAGCAGGAAAAGAGGGAAAAGCAATTGATATTTAGACTTTGATATAAGGAATCTTTTGTCCTTATTTCCATCATTATTTCTACTGCTATTACTTGAACTGCATTTATATTTATGGAAATTAGTTTAATAGCAATAATTCCCTTTTTTGGAAACATATTGAACAACTGCAAAATCTAAAATTAATTCTGAGGTAGTTTCTAGAGTGGCAAACATTGAACTAATTAAGTCTTAAGTGAATAAGTTCTAAGAAGAGTCAAATCCTAATATATCAGTTTTGCTGATATATTGAGGGAATTAAAGTCACATAAAAATAAGTTTCTAGAACATTACCAAAATGGCTTGTCATCGTGATGAAATAAAAATAAATGTAAATGTATCTCCTAATACAATTAATTGCAACCAAGCTATTACATATCTGAGTTGACTTAAAGTAATTATTATGAGAAATTTTTAAAAAGAGTAAAAGCACATTCTTTAGAGATTCCTCCAGTTTTCAACTTATTCCGAAGTTGGTACAATGGTCTGGTCATTAGTTGTTAAAGAAATAAAATATTTTATGCTCTGTATTATAGCATTCACATTTTCATTTTTTTGTATATCAAACTTTCACCTCTTTTTTTCCTCCTTCCACCTCCCCTTCTTCGACTCCTATAATGCAATAACAATAATAGACCTCATAACCTTTCCTCAGGATTCATTTATCTAAGTGTAAGATACGAAAAGAAGGTTTGCTTCAGCCTGGCGTGGAGGGAAGGTGAGCCACAGACCCAACCAACGCGGCTCTCCTGGTGAGCCGGGCCAGGCTGCAGTTCCCCGCCGGCAGCGAGGGGGGCGCCCTGTCCCGCTCTTGGCCGCCCTTCCTGCCCCGTTGCTGGCTCGCTCTCTGGGGAAGGACCCGGTTGCCCAGCTCCTTTGCCTCCAGAGGCCATGACCACAGCCCTGGATCCCCGCTGGCCTCTGCCAGGAAGGGAGACAGTGATCAAGTCCCTGCAGTCGCTTCCCTCCCCACAGCTGCGGGGCGCTCCCAGCTCTGGCCCTGGTGGGGACAGCAGAGGGAGTTAGAGCTACTTTGGGGGGTGGGGAGGGGGCACTACAGGGTGGGACAAACGTAGGTTTACAGTTGTGAGTACCCGAAACACAGAGTTTATTCTTGTCTCATTGTTTATTAATGCAATCTTTTCCATAGGAACAACTGTAAACCTACGTCTGTCCCACCCTGTATTGCAGGCTAGGAAATCTCCCAGGAGCCTTGTGGCCTTTGGAGCATCCCCCGAGCCCCCTTTGGGAAAGTTGCTCAAGGGCTCAGGCCCTGTGTGGACGTGGTTTCCATACCTGCAGGTGGAATGTGCACCTGCAGGTGGACGGTGCGGTTGAGTGCGGCGTCCACCTTCCAAGGGAGACTTTCTCTGCCCACTTTGCCAAGGGGTTTATAAGGATGTGATCCCTTGGGCCTAAGACGCTGCTTTCCTCCGATGCACCAATGATCCCGATGTCCTGATAAGTCCGATGACCGCATCACCCACCCACCTCCGGAGTCCACCTGGAACCCCGAGGCTGCCAGCAGAAAGTGCGCTTTTCCTGTAAGGTGTGTTGCCACTGGTGGCGTGTGTGTCTATGTCTCCACCCGGGCCTTGTGGTCCCTCTCGCTGTACGCGGATGGATTTTGAGCCTCGCACCCACACCTTGAAGGGAGAAATGAAGTGTAGATTTAAGAAGGAGGAGGCCTTCAGGGACAGCCTGGCTCTTACATTAAAAAAAAATAAATGCTGCCCCCGTGTTAGACTTAAATCATCAAAGATCACTTCCTTGGTTTTGGTCTGTTTTTACCATCGCCTGCACGCAATCATCTTGGCCTCTTGACTTTCAGTTCTTGATGATCAAATGGGGGCATCATTTCCTTCATTTCGTTCTTACGTTGTCATGTTAACTGCTTGTTGCTATTTGTTACATGATTGGGAGATCTAGAATGATGAACCCTCAAGGCAAAGAAATTATATCATTGCAGCCTCAGAGGATTGCCTCTGATGGCTCTTCTAGGATACAAGGTATGTTTGAGAGGTGCCTGACGCATCTAGCTGCCACAGTTTCACTTTTATTATTACTGAGCATTATCTCAGTGTATAGAAGCATCAGCATTTCCCAAATTTGGCAGTGTGATCAGGAAGCTGGTTTGATTTTGGTGTCATAGCTTTCCAAGAAACACAAAACCCAAGCCCATTATTTCCTTATTGTGTCTGGATAGCCCTTAGCACATGTTATATTTATTTCCATGTGTTTGGTGAAGACTTCTTATTACCACCAAATCCCATTCTTCACTTTCCCCCCGAAATACAAACCCAAGTTTTAGCTGGGCAGAATGAAGACTACTATCTCAACCCACGTTGCACTAGATGTGGCCATGAGACTCCGTGATGGCCCATCGGATGCAGCTGGAAGTTGTATGTGTAACTTCGAAGACACATCCTTAGAAGAGGAGAGCTTCTACAAATTCATACAACCTACTACCTCTTAGAATGCCATGGAATCTACCAACTATCGTGGGCCATGTTATTCTCGGAAATAAAACTCATGTTGGAGCAACAAAGATTTCTTATACGATAGTTTGCTTATCAATTGAGGGTTGACTGACTCTGAGATTTGACTGTAAAAAAAATCAGACTCACATGTTGTTTAAAGTACTGTTACTTTCAGTTATTCTGTTGCCACTTTCTAACATAATCCTAACTAAGGCATCCTATATTGTTGTTGTTGTTTTGTTTTTTTTAATTGCTCAGGATGTATTTTCTATTCCTAAGAAAATGCTACTCTTCTTTTACTATTTTTAATATAAGTGTTTTATATAAGGCTGACTCTAGTCTTGACATTCTAGGAGGAGTATATGACCCTGGCCAGATCACTGAGAGAATTCTATTCCTTGGGCAAAGGTGACAGCTTTATCGATGGTTACAAGCTCTAAACAAGCATAATGGTTCAGATTCCTGGATCTTTTGTAAAATCTTTTGGGGAAAAGGACTCTCTCTCCTTCATAATTGCTAAACTATGAGAATGTGAGTCTGGCCCTAGCTAACACTGAATAGCACAGGAAGGGGAAATCGCAATGATAATGAAGTCAACGCAGAGGAAACCCAGCTAAAGCAGAGAAAGTACATATAGAAAAACAGACTCTACCATAAGCCTCTGGATCTCGAGTCCAGCCAAGCCTGAGACTAAATACTCCTTTACTTCAGTTCCTTTGAGCATCATATATTTTCCTGTTCTATACTCTCTCCGATGTTTAAGCTGGGCGGATTTGTCATTTGCAAGTAGGAAATTCCCAAGTAATAATTACCTTATTTATTTAGACATCCACAAAAATTATAGCATGCATTTTTTATTTTAAATTTTATAACAGCCCCATGGATTTGTATGTGGATGGGTCAATCTTACTAAGTTTTGCGCTTCCTGCAGAGCCCAACACTGTATTCTGATGACAGCAGTTGCTTATGAAGTATTTGCTGAATTAAATTGAGGTAAAATACTAGATAGACACTATTGACTGCTATTATCTGATGTTTCATTAATGTAATCCAAGCAAGCCAAAACTCACAAAACACAATGCCTATTGTCTTCACATTTTTCTTTATAAATGACTAGGGGCCCGGTGCACAAAAATTTGTGCACTCGGGGTGGAGGGAGTCCCTCAGCCCGGCCTGTGCCCTCTCACAGTCTGGGACCCCTCAGTGGATGTCCTATGATGGCCCCAGTATGCCAGGCGCCTTTTGTGTGTGTGTGTGTGTGTGTGTGTGTGGCCACTGGGGACCTGCCCCCAGCTGCATCTGAGGCTCGGA
>PVJC01007497.1:0-51291 GCA_004026665.1 Murina feae
AGTCAGTGTAGAGAGCTCATGCTGCCAGGAGCTAAGGACATAGAGATGGACCCAGATGACCTTGGGGGCACCACAGAGGAAAGGAGATGCTCATATGAAAACAAACGAATCGTAATTGCAGCTTAAATGTGCTCACTGCTTTCCTTCCTAGGGTTCCCCCCCCCCCGTCTTAACATACGCATAGCTCTTAAATTTCATTTAAGTATATAAAGCGAGTAAACACAAGTGAGGAGTACCTGTGCGTGGTATTTGAACTTAAGTTGAAAACTTTTCAAAGAACACACTTTATCTTGACCAGTTACAAAGTTAAAGCTAGTGCGACGTGCTGAAATTGCGTTAACTAAGTATTTTCTTTTTTAAGGCTGAGATATTCAAAAGTCTTTTTTATCCTATGTCATCGACAAACCATGAATGAGGTTATCCTTTGAAATAATGGTACATGTTTCTACACTGGCTAGGTAAATAATAAAGAGGACACGAGTGACCTGAGAAAGTGAATGTAGCTAAAGATTTGATTTATTTCAGTATGTGACATAACCACTCTGGAAAAATCTGATAAAAACCGCATTTACAAAATCCCATTCAAACTTACTCAATTTATGTTTTTGACTTTTGGGTATAATACTTAAGGTGTTTCAATGCCCGTTAGGATAGATTTTAAGCTGACAGAGAAAAAGACATTTTATATTTCTCATCAAAATGGAAAATGCTTATAAAGTGTCTAGCATGGTGACCAGCTCATAGTAAGTGGGCATTTACTGTTATAATAAAGACTTAATTTATATGATCCAATCATGAAAATCCTGACAGTATCATAAAATACTCACTGGTTATGTGGGCAGTTGTTGTTTCTGACCGACATGAGAAACTTTGAACAACCCTCAGGGAAATTACAATTGGGTGGAAATTTTGATTTGCCCTTCTGCCTTAACCAAGCTAAGTAGGAAAATGGACTTGGAAGAAGCAGTGAGTGGTGGACTAAAGAAATGGCTTTAAAAACAAGTACCAATTTGAAGTTCATGGAGGATGAGCTAGTCTTTCATGTTCTTGCTTTACCTGATGGAATCAATGCCGTGGGTGTTGATGGAAGAGAGAGAAGCTGGCATTTGGGTTTATGCCATGACTGTCACATTCAGACACATAGACAGATGTGACAAATATAGGTGACATTATGCACAGGCAGACTGCACCAGTCACAAGCTCAGTTGGTCAGCTTTCTTGTTGGAGGTAGATTGCCTTTGGTGTATGAGTGAAGAACGGAGCAGGCTGGCCTTGGGCTGTGCGTTAGCAGCTGTCTTCTGCAGAATAGGAAGAAGGAAAGGAGGGGGTTCAGTATTGGTTAGGACTAGAGGAGGAGGAAAGCTCTCAAGTGAAGGAGCAGGTGTCCAACCCCCCTCCCCCATTGCTGTGGCCTGGGGTGTGTCGATCTCCATGGTCTTTTCTGTGCCACTGGGACAGAATACATGGAATAGCAGTATTATCATCTGTCTCTTCCCTTCTTTCTCCTTTACTACTTATTGAGGAAGAAATCAGGAAAATAGTGGTTTTTATTCTCATTGGGATAGACTAGGTTCTTATTACCGAGACGATATGGAAAGCATGAAAACTTCTATCCCCTTTGTGCCTTTATAAATCAACAATTTCCCCCATCTGCCTTATCAAACCGTCCTTAACAAGAAAGTGGAAAGAACCCTTATTTATTCCCCCAAGGAGTATTTGTGTGTAGCTAATGAGATGAGCCCTGAGTGAACTCTGGGAATGCAGAAATGAATAACAATGGTAAGTCATGGCTTCCGTGGTCTAGACGTAATTATAACTTGTGACAAGAAAAACGGGCTATGAAAGAGGTTCATGGCACACAATCCATGAGGTCACTTTAAATATGAATCATAGTAAAAATTGCTGACTTAGGTGTAAATCGCCTAATTCCGAAAGCTGAAGTGAAAACTGATTTCGATGAGAAGCAACGTTCAGAGAGGAGAAACAGTGGCATTCACCCTGCGCATGCCTTTGGAGTGGCAGGTGAGGGAAAGTCAGAGGGTTCCCATCCACGATAAAATCTGGGCCAGACCCTTTCTTATTAAAGGTCTACTGGGCTGGACTGTTCGCTCTCCTCACGTGCTCTCCTCGGAGGCCTCTGGTTCCTTCCTGAATAGGGCTAATAGGTCAGGGAAATATCCAGACGCAGAGCAGTTTATGGCATTTCCACTCTGAAATGACACATGTCTACGAAGATGTGAGCGGCAACCGGAGGAAGTGCCATTGTGTTGCCAAGCCAGCTGGTGGGCGTGCTTTATCTGTTATGGAATTTTTACAAACTTAGGTGTTAGGGTGACTATCCTGGCCCGATAAGAGGTTTATTTCCTCCTCCTTTGACCCTTGACATGGCTATCCACAGCTTAGTTGCTCTGAGTTGGGTGTGGTCAGATTGAAGGCTCAGAGGAGTGAAATGAGCAGGCTTTCAGACTCATGCTTGCTATGACCTGGAGCTTCTGGAAGATGTAGGAGGCACAGGGAACTCCTACAAACCCCACCAAAGAAGCTTGGTGGGAGCTGCTTTTCTTGCCCTTGGATTGCTAAATCAAGGGCCAGATGGTCCTGGCAAACAATGGTCTTACCCATTTATAATGTTCAGCTCATGCAGTGGAATGGTTCAGGTTTCTCTTTTATTCTGAAACTTCATCTGGGAACATTTTAGGCGACGTTATCATGCTGCTGCATACTTCTAGCAGAAAGTCTTGCAGGCCAAGGCTGGTGGTAGTAGAGGGAGGAGGTGTTATCTTTCAAGACGCCACTTTAAGTTGTTTTGAGGTGTGGTTCAGGGGTATTTGTGGATTCAACACCAAGAACCAGCTATTACCAAGAGTAATAACTAGCATTTGTAACTCTCCAGATCGACAGTTTGCAAAGCACTCTCAAGTATTATTTGATCCTTGGGACAACTGTGTATCCCCTGCAAAAATATGAGACTTATAATACCTGCTCATTAGGGATCTTGGGAGGATTAAATGAGATAATATATAGGTCCATGTGTCTAGCCCAACATCTAGTGGGTGGGAGAAGCTCAGTAAATAGGAACCTCTTAACCATGCAAAACACGAGGCCACAAGAAATTAAGGAGCTTAACTATGGTTAGAGACATGGAAGCTTAGGAGCTCAGATCCAGGGACCCCATCTTGCCCCTAACTAGTCATCACCTATGATTAAGGTAGAAGGAACTGTGATTCAAATGTGCCACACTTCAAAAAATTAGCAAGAAGTAAAAAGAGCTTGGGTGATGGAGAGACAAAATATTTTCATATTAGCTTTTGACACAAGAGCTCCCTGGACTGAGCAAAGAAGTTTCTTTTAAAGTGATGATTATGATTGAAGATAAACTGTTTTCGGTTCTAATACACACAAAGAAGTAAAAATACAAAGTTGAAATATGGGAATCCATGTGGAATAATTTTCATTTACTTATAGTAATCCTCCTATATAATAAAAGTGCAGTATGCAAATTGACTGAAACAGTAGATGGACCAGTCAGCGGGTGGGGGGGTGCAGGTGAGCAGGTGGCACCAGGCCAGCCAAGGTGCGTACCAGCGGGCAGAGGGAGGGGACAGCGATGGGGCTCAGGCCTAAGCTGTCAGTAGGACATCCCACGGGCTCCCAGACTACAAGAGGGTGCAGGCTGGGCTGAGGGACCCTCCCTACCACCCCCGAGTGCACAAATTTTCGTGCGCTAGGCCTCTAGTGTTAAAGGAAGGAGTGAATGAATCTCTGATGATCCCTAAATTTATTTCATCACTTGAAATGTGATTATTTATTTGCCCTGGTTAAAAATGAAAATTTAGAGTCTTGGTCTATGAGTTCAACATTTCAAATCTCTTAAGAGACCTAAATGAGTTCTTATTCATATTTAGTTATTTTTTGGCAAAGCATGGATGCAACTAAAAATGGTCACCACGTGTTAGTGAATAACAAAGCTATTTGGTCTGTTATCCATCCTTCTTTCTAGGATTGCTTATCAGAGAGAATTGTAAGTTTAAATGAGTTTATTTATTTATTTGTTCTAATTAAATTTATTGGGGTGACATTGGTGGACATGATAATAGAGGTTTCAGGTGTAGTTTCTATGTTACAAGATAAATGAGTTTCTTAGACCAGAATGTCTCAAACATAAATGCAGACAGGAGCCACTCAGGGGTCTTGTTAAAATGCAGTTTCTGACTCAGCAGTTCTGAGGTGGGTTTGGAGCCTGGTTTCAACTTGCACGCTAGCCTTGCCATTTTAGAGTTGTGGGAATTTAGGTGGAGGGAAAAACAAAACTAACTTCTCTAACCCCCGTTTCCTCATTGGTATAGCCGAGGTAATAATTTAGGGTCCAACCCTGTGATGCTTGTCCCTTGGGGAAGCTCTGGAGAAAAGGTAGTTTGTCTTCTCCCCATCACTGGTTTCTTCCCTGAGGGCTTCCATCTCTTCCCCTCTTTATTCTACATCTGAAGCCTTTTCTGCAATTATAAAGACAATATAGATTCTTCTAAGCAGTCAGACGATCCAAAGTTTATTTAAATAAGTGAATAACCTCCCTTCTCAGTCCTTCCATCCCTTCCTATATTAACTCCGGACTGTTCTTCGGTGCATGGGACAGTGCTCCAACTAATGGAGCCACATCGGCCAGGACCAGATTGTGCTTAAAAGGACCAACTCTTGACTCACTGAGGCTCCCCTAGCGTAGCTTTCCATAAAATGCTCTAATCTCAGACTTCCCCTACCATTTTGGCCACTCCTTCATAATCCCATTCCATTCCATATTATGTTGTAAACATTCTTTGGACACAAACCTCCCCGCCCCAACCATTTGTCCATTTCTCCAGCCTAGTGAGTGTATTTTCTGGTTCTTCTGTGTCTGATTACTCATTTTCAGAGACTGGAACATTTTTTTAAACGACAAGGTATTTTATCAGCAGTAAATACTTGTTGAAACAAATGAAACAGCTCATAATAATTTAATCAGATTATGGTCTCTATTATGTCAGTAGAATTTGTCCATCAGATTAAAAACAAAAAAGGAAAACCGTGGTCCACCAGCCATTCTTTGGAATTTTGAATACATAAGCAAGCAAACTATTGCCTTTCAAGTCTCTGCATTCATTTTTGAGTCTACAAATTGCTCCCCACTGATTACAGAAAAAGACCATTTGACTTTTTTTAAACTTTAGTTCAGGCAGGGATGGTGAAATATTTGCCATTCACAAGAGGTAGAACAAAATAATACTGTGTACATATGCATATACACTGATCCCTGCCCCCACATGCACACTTTTTGTGTATATAGTTTGTTCCCTGTGTTTCTGCGCAGTTATCTTTAATTCCATTTTGAGGCAGGATGATAAGAAATCGTGAGTCAACTTAGCAATGCATGATTGCCTTGTTATCACCAACGGAGGGTTAAGAGGGCTGATGCTGGCATCTAGTGAGTCAAGGCCAGGGACGCTGCAGACATCCTAAAGGCACAGGACATCCTCCATGGCAGAAAATCCTTTTGCCTTAAATGTCAGTGGTGCCAGGGCTGACACAACCTGAATTGAATCACAGCACTTTTGCTCGACTTCGCTCTTAGGCATCGACTTGATTATGTGACCTCCAACCCAAATCCACTTGGAGAGGTAGAAAGCCCAGCCCTTGCAGAACCCCCCTCCCACCATCTGTGGCTGCCCTGAGTGGCAGGCTGGCAACCACCCCAAGGCTCTGTGGATGGCAGGCTTCTTCCCCACCCCAGGCGCCCGGCCTGTCTTGAGCAGTCTGGGCCCGCACATGCCATCCTTTGGGCTGTCTCAGCAATATTCAAACCTCCAAAGTCTTAGTAAATATTCTTTAATCCTTTCCCAAAACATGACTTAGGTACAGTTGATGCTATCCTAGCCCCAGATTCCCTAGTTGTTGCAGCTCATGTTCAGGTCTACCTTGCAGGTGTAGCTGTCTGTATCAGACAGCCTGAGGCCTTCTACCAAGTGGGAAGTCTGCAGAGAACAGGCTGGCAGCTGAGATGTTCCCCCCAGACGGCTTAGATTTGATATCTAATGGGTTTAATTGTGATATATTCAAAGTGAATTATTTCCATAGATCAAAAGTTCCCCATTAAATCTCTTAGTCTGATTTAAATCTGTCTTCCAAAGGAACTGTTTACGTTGACATAGCTCTGCAACTTCATCTGTACAGAACTGTATATTCTAAACTCCCGAAGTTGAAGGCTTGGAATGGCATAAATCAAGTGTGAGTCTTCAGTGCCGAGGCCAGAGTGAGTTAGGCATAATTTCCGTGTTTGGTCCTGCAGGCAGATACTGTGTGTTTCACAAGAGGTTCGTGTTGTGAAAGCCCTGTCCTGGAAGGACCTCGGTCATTGTCTAGGCCAGTGGTTCCCGCCCTGACTTCGCATAGATCATCTTGAGCAGGGGCCTGGCTCGGTGGGACATAGCTTCTGGGCTGCTGACGCTCGGGGCCTGAGATGTGGGAGCCCCTTTCACAACCCGCATGGTTCAGGGGACCTGTTCAGGGTTCCGGTTCTGAAGAAGGCCGCACACAAAATGAAGAGAGACTAGAGAAGAATTAATCTGGGAAATGGGGGCCAGGCGGGAGTCCACCTCTAGGGGGAGACTACCACTGCTCTGGCCTTGCTGTCCCTTTCATTGAGTTTGTGATACACCCATAGCCCTTAGGCAGGCAAGTTCCGGTAACACGCAGACTACCTCCTCAGTGAGGATCGACATGACTGGCTGGTGGGGAAGGTGCTTCAGCTCCCACTGTCTGGACTAAACAGTGGCTGCGTAGCTCTGACCTTTGCCAGGGCTTCCAGGGTCATCAGCCTTCCGGGGTCCTTGTGGGCACCTCTCTGCTAGTGCAGACGATGGGCGGCTTCCCACACTGAGATTTCCCTAAAACTCCCCAAGTGAGTCCGGTCTTCAAACTTGGTTGAAGACTTTAATCTCACCCAACCTCTCAGTTACAAATGGGGAAACTGAGACCCAGAGTAATTCATAAAGGCAAGAGCTAACAAACGTTGTACAAGAGCCATGTACTACTGAAAACTGTTGACTTGCCCTGGCCGGTTTGGCTCAGTGGCTAGAGCATCAGCCTGGGTCCCAGGTTGGATTCCAGGTAAGGGCATGTATCTTGGTTGCAGTCTCCTCCTCGGCCAGGGCCCTGGTTGGGGCTCATGCAGGAAGCAACCAATCATTGTGTCTCTCTCACATCAATGTTTCTCTCCGTCTCACCTTCTCTCTTCCACTCTCTCTCTAAAATCAATGGGAAAATATCCTCGGGTGAGGATTAAAAAAAATAGTCAGCTTTGCAGGTCCTAAGGTGTCCGCTGGAACTCTTCAAGTCTGGCCTGACATTAAAGCAGCCGTAGACAATACATAAACAAATGGGTGTGGCTGTGTGCCAGTGAAACAATAAAAACAGGTGGCTGGCTAATTTGGCCCTCGGGCCATAGTTTGCCAATGCCTGGTTAAGGCCTCGCCGTTTATTAGTGGCAACCCATATTCTTAGATCACAAATATATCAACCTTTAGTGACTGCTCTGCTTAATGCGATCTTCCTGTCCCAGGCAGTGTCTATAACCTATGCAGTTTGGGTAGAAGTTAAATAAATACCTTTATGTACATTAAGACAAGTATCTCAGTCTGGAAAAATTTCATTTATTCTTATGAGAGTTCGTCATTTTGCAGACACTTACCAAATTTAAGATAATGATCATCACAATGTCTCCATTCTAAAGTAACAAACCAATCCGTAGTATTTCTGCCTGAGAGATTTTTCAGCTTGAAAATCAGAAAATACGATGACGATGTGATCAGAATACCAAAGTGAGAAGGGGAAAAATCCATTCTGCTTAAGGGAAATGGGACCTGATTTTCTTTTGAAGTCATGAAGAAATCAATTGTAAAGCTGTAATTCTTCAGCATTGTGCTGATGACCCAGGAGGGGATATTTTATTTAGATTTCTTTTGAGTAAGTCTGAGCAAATTTGAATAATGCTGTATCTGACAGCTAAAGATGCCTCCTAGGAGTCCTGGGAAGTGACCATAGGGTAAGACCACCATTCTAGACATGAAGCTGTCACAGTGAATGTGGAGAGTTATGTGTTTGGCTCTTGTTAACTATTTGTGTAGCCCTTCCTCCAAAACACAGTAACAAAAATATGGTTCTTAGAAGGTCAAAAAGCCATCGAATGTGGTCATTTTCCTTGGAGGTTGATTTATATGTATTTGGTAGTTACCTATATTTTCCAGAGGAGGTGATTTCATCTCTTCCATGTTGTGCCTAAACAATACATTTGACGAAAGTGCTTCTTCTTCTGAAAAAAAAAAAAAAATCATGGTCGTATTTACAAGGATAAAATTGCGTTGCCAGTGCTCTCTCAGAATGGAGGGACACTAGAGATGGTGGAACAAAATTAATTTGTCTCCCAGGAGAAGTGTCTTTTATTCATCTCTGGGAACCCCCACTTTATGCTGTTCTCCCACCCCATGATGTCCCTCTTCATGCAGCCATCATTGAACGGGGTTTACTGAAGGGGCATTGGAGAAGGGGCAATGACATTATAGGCAATGACGTTACAGAGAGAGACATCACAGATAATAGCAGCATATAAGAGGACCTGCTAGCAGGGACACAGGAGATTAAAGTAGTCCAATACTCCATCTGCCCACATAAATAATAGTGATTATACTTTATGAGGCCTACCCATACTAATTATAACATGCATAGTACCAATATTATGGTCATTTTCATCATTTTTGCTTATATCATGTTCTTCCGCCCTCCCATCCTTTGCCTATTTCTGTGATGTTCGTGGTCATTGACTTTTGACTTACAAGTTTTAGAAGATACTGGAAACTGGTTGAGATGAACGGTTTCTCTTAGGCCTTGTGCAGTAACCCTCGTAGCATTTAGTTTTTCTGAATAATATCTGGTTAGAGGCAATTTACAGCCGCACAGATTTGGGGGGGGGAGCTTTTTTCAACATCTTTTTAAAAAGAATTCTTTATTGTTGAAAGTATTACATAAGTCCCCTCTTTTCCCCTATTGACCCCTTCCAGCCCCCCTCCCTGCCGCAGGCCTTCAGCACCCAATTGTCTGTGTCCGTGGGTTATGCATATTTGTATACAAGGTCTTTGGTTGGTACCCACCCACCCTCCCCCGTCTTCCCTCTCAGATTCCACACTCTGTTCCCACAGATCTCAGTTTGAGTTTTGTCTCTGCCTCAGATCAGTTGCTTTTGAGAAGTCTTCTGAACATCTCTAAACCCGAGTGTCCAAATTATAAAATTGGTCCTAATAACTGCCTCTCATGGTTTATGTGAGGAATACATAGATTATGCTTCTAAAGGGTTGAGTAGCACATCTAGTACTCCAGAAGCCGTCAATAAACAGTGCTAAGTTATTATCTGTAGTGCTGGGATTATTATTCTGCTCTTTGACATAAGATGGCCTGGCTGCAGCCTGGGGCTTCATCACAGATGTGTGTGAGGTTAGGAGAAATGCAAGAGGGAGGAACACACTGGAGGATGAATTTATCCCCCCATGAATGTGAGGACAGCTATATCGAAGTTTGCTTCCTCCACTTTGCTTACTCCACCCTAGTAAAACTTTACTGCTGCCTTAATCTTTGATTCTCAAGGCTCGGGGGAAGAGTCATTTTTCCAGTGCTGTTGAGAGTTATATAGCTCTAAGTGATTTTTAGGAAATAACTGTGTTCCAAAGGAGTGTTCTAGAAGATGAGTGATATGAGTTAATACCAAACATTTTTTTCTGACAAGGGAGTGGTAGGCAATAAGAGAGCTGCTGAAGGTTGAACTGATCTTTATCCAGGTAAGTTCTGCCAGTGAGGTTGTCTTTGTAGTATGGACAAATAGGCATAGAAAATGTTGTCAAATATGGGTTTGTTTGTTTCACCCTATTACTAAAAAAACACCTATAAAGAAGACTGCCCTGACCGGTGTGGCTCAGTGGATAGAGCGTCAGCCTGCGGACTGAAGGGTCCCAGGTTCGATTCCGGTCAAGGGCAGGTACCTTGGTTGCGGGCACATCCCCAGTAAGGGGTGTGCAGGAGGCAGCTAATCAATGTTTCTCTCTCATCGATGTTTCTAACTCTCTATCCCTCTCCCCTCCTCTCTGTAAAAAAAAATCAATAAAATATATTAAGAAAAAAAAAGAAGACAGAGCATGGTCATTAAATGTCACCAAACCCTTGATGATGATTTCTAAATTGCTGAAATTCTAATAATTTGCATTAAAGAAAAGAAAGGCATTTCAGAACATGTGTTTCCCCCCAAATTTGAGGCAACTATTCTTTATTTTACTGTTGGTTTCTTTTTTTTTGGGGGGGGGGGAGGGAGGTTGCTGTTACTGCTTAAAGAATTATTATTACCTTAAAATATTTTAAAACTTTTTCCTAAGTAATAAATTCCATGCAATAAAAGTCAGCAAGCAGTGGGTGTAATGCCAGAACATTTCAGGCATGTCCCAAATGTGATGGCAGGACAGAGGACACAGCCTCATGGGCGTGGTTATTTATCTTATAGTCTCTGTAGGACCTGTTATTCTTTGGGAGTTCTATTTAAAATACATTCTCAATATTCAGTATTTTTAAAAAAATTCTGGATATCTAAACCATAAGCTTATTCCAATATTTATTTATTTACTCCAGCAGCCAATTCTGCCAAACAGAACCACAGAAAAAAATAAAATAAAGAAAAGACTAGCCCTGGCCGGCTTGGCTCAGTGGATAGAGTGTCGGCCTGTGGACTCACGGGTCCCAGGTTCGATTCCGGTCAAGGACATGTATCTGGGCTGTGGGCACATCCCCAGTGGGGAGTGTGCAGGAGGCAGCTGATCGATGCTTCTCTCTCATCGATGTTTCTAACTGTCTATCCCTCTCCCTTCCTCTTTGTAAAAAATCAATTAAAATATTTTTAAAAAGAGAAAAAACTAAGTAAGAGAATCATTGCCTACTATAAACTGGTAAACAAAAGTTTTAAAAAAAGCAACCAAACAAAACAAACCGAGCATTGTTTGAGTGTAATAAACTGGCATTATTTCAGATGTGTTTCTTTTCCTTCTTTCTTCTCCCCTCCTCCTTCATCCAGAAATAATCATCTTGTCACCACAGGCAAACGTCCCATTTGGAAGATATTTACCAGGGCTCTTTCCCCCTTTTGCTTTGTGGCCTGACTATTGGTGTGACTTTCATCCCTCTGGCAGGCTAAAGGATTAGTAGATGCACCAAAGGAAAATATGAACCCTTCTATGGTTGTAGACTGAGCAAAGAGTGAAGAACAAGATTTTATCTTATTTCAGTCATGTAAGACACAAGACCCAGGCTCCCAAAAGTACCTTCAGAGTTTGTCAGCTGGTATCACGATAGCCTACTACCTTTTTTCAAAAAATATATTCCATTAACTTTCCACAGAGAGGAAGGGAGAGGGATAGGGAGCTAGAAACATCGATGAGAGAGAAACATCGATCAGCTGCCTCCTGCACACTCCCCACTGGGGATGTGCCCGCAACCAAGGTACATGCCCTTGACCGGAATTGAACCCAGGACCCTTCAGTCCACAGGCCGACACTCTATTCACTGAGCCAAACCGGTTAGGGCTATTTTTTGAATTAAAATCTTTTAATGAAGTCTTGGCAGGCAGTCCCAAGAGTGTCTCTTCACAGAAGAGTTTCTTCCACGTGGTGAAGTTAGTGTTGACTGAGGTTTCAAATCCTAAGTGACCAGGTGTCACTTAGATGAAGAATCTTCCTTATGTCCTTTTCTCCCTTAAGTGTAATCTTGCAAATTCCAACCAACTATCCGTTTGAAGCACTGACTCTCTTTGGCATCTCAGTTTGTGAAATCAGTACAATATGTACTCATAAGAAATATTCTCTAGAGATGTTACAAAGGAGTAAACCAAATGAATGAAAGGAATTGACATTTTAGAGAACAATGATGTAAGAATGAAGACATGCATCTACTCCAGAAGTCAGATAGTATGGGGGAAGCAGGCTTTGGAATCAAATGGAACTGTGCTCGGAGGCCGTGCTCCAGCATTCACCAGCTGTGTGAACTTGGGAAAGTGAGCTTGAGTACGTTTCTCCATCAGTAAAGATTAGGATAAGGGTACATTCCTTATAGTATTATTAAGAGGGTGCGAGATAAACTATGCAAAATTCTTGGCATGTAGTATTTATTATGTTCAGTAAAAGGGAGCTGCTATTACCATTACTGCTATTGGACTACTTCTACTAGGCGGCTATTACGTCTGCTACGAACATGATTCCTACTGTGTGAGGAGGGCTGTGTACAAAATGAATCGCCTTCTCCAGTTCTAAATGAGTTGTTACCTCATCTTAGCTCACCTTTCCAGCTGGGATAGGAGAATGACCAAGTACTTTCAAATCAGATAAACTCAAGAGTAACTCATGGAGACCTTAGGACCAAAGATGATATGAGAGCGCATGTATGCTCCCAGTGCTAAGTTTGTGTGGCTGTAAAAATTGTTTTTCCAAAATTGAATATTGTCAAAGATGTTGAGTTTATCTCATGGTCTCAATATTTGATCTGTCTACACTGACAAGTACTTAACACACTTCAAAATAGATTTGAAATATGCAGGCTCTGCTGTGTGGATAGGAGGGTGAACATTTAAATACCAGTGAGTGTGTCATATGGGGAAAATTATTATGTGTGGTCCATGGTAGTTGAACTGAGACTTCCACTTAATGAAATGGAATTTAATTGCACTATAAATTCTTTTTCTTAATATAAAAAAAGTAAGCTCAGATGTGGTTTTGATGGTATGTGACATGGTTGGAGTAGCTTTGAAATGTTTTGAAGTAGAACGGAATGGAGTACTTCAGTACTCCCACCACCAATATCCATGTATATTCTAATGCCATTCAAACATTTATTGACACTACTCAATGTTCAGATAGGGAGACACTAAGATTAGCACACAGATACCTTTATAATTAAGTAGGTTACTGTTCGTAGACCTGGCTGCTGTATTTAATCTATGGTCATATTTGAACTTTGCTTCTCATTCAAAACTTGTAATAGTTGAAGGAAAGAACATTTTTAGAGAAAGGTTCAAATTCAATCCTTTCATTCTTCAACTTTTTGTTTAGACACTATTTCTGACGTTAATCACCACATTAATTAATTCTTAAGTTCCCACCCCAGCCCCCATCATGACTTCTTCATTTCTTACAACTGGCAGACATTGGTAAATAATGAGCTACAAGATATTTTAAGGTCTTGAGCATTTATTCCAATAGCACAAAGTACCCTATGGAGACATTGCATATACTAGTAGCAATGACCAAATGTTTCTTTTATTTTTATAATTGTTTTGGAAAACCATATGATTGCCAAAGACAGCATACACATGGTCAATTTGGATTCCTCCCAGCCTTTAAAAAAATCTGCAAAACACATTAATGGTTGTAATGTATACAGTTGAGGGTTTTTTTAAACATGCCTTCCAGCTGTACATTTGTAATGTTTAATTTAGGTGAAAATTCTATGAAGGATTTAATTTATATGATTCAGAAGTTTGTTAACTATTTTAAATGGGCATTGAGTTTTGCCAAATTCCATTCTATGTCATAAGAACATTGTCCACACGAGGTTCTATTAGTGGTGATAAAATTCCCCTGATAAATTTGACTCTTAAGCCAAATGGGAAAATGGCTGCCTGCCGCAGTCCAGGGGAGTCTGTTTAGGCTCGGAAAATCTAGTGGAAATACCTAACTTTGGAAGGTTTCAAAAGTCTTTGAAGTAAGGTGTTTCTCCTTTAAAGCTCCCCCCTCCCACCCACCTCCAAAATTCCTCTCTCAGACTCTTCATTTACTCTACCTGTGCTCAGAAAATTCATCTTTGGGATTTTAATTTTGTGATCTGCACTCATTTTTGCCCTTTTTTTTTTAACATTTCTAGGATATTTATCGAAACAGACACTAAACTACAATTTTAGGCTTCTGTGTTTAGGAGATACTTTGTTATAGTACAAAAGGCAAATAAACTACTTTAGTGTCCTCATGTTTAAATCTTTATTATATTTTAGAACTTTAGGGAAGAAAATGCTTGTCAATTAACAACTCCTTCCTGTGTTTTTTTATCTTGATGCATGTAATTGATTATCAAAAGGGATGTCATGCAGGTAGTCTGCTTCAGAGTGCACCACAGAATATTTTCTTCTGATTCCAGTTTTAAAGGTAGTGATTTCAGATATTGATAAGTTGCAATAACCAGCTGTAAATTACTAGAGGGAAACCTCTTACCAGCACCTGAATTTATTGTTTTCTGTTTGTAATTCAGAAACAAGTGTCTACTAAATTCATCTGCTAACGTGCGACCGCAACTTCTTAGGTGAAGAATAGAGGAGGTGAGCCCTGAGAGTGAGACCTTTATTTTCAGCACATGTTCAGGAGAGATTTAGGGTTTGGGGCAGAGGTGGAGACAAATAGGCCTATTTATTGACTTTGGTATTTTCCGTAGAACAGCAGAATGCCAATTAGATCTTTCTAGAAAGCTCTCGGTAGAATCAGAAGTGCCCATTTAAGAGAACTGCAAAAACTTTAAACTCCCAGGCAGCCTCAGCATAGTTCTGTGAGAACATTCTGCATCCCCTAAATTCACTCTCAGGATTTGAGATGAAAGTTCTAGTATCAAATTATTTTTTCCAAATTCTGTAGGAGCCCTAATTCACCTCCCTTTCCATCCATCCACCCATCCATCCAACCTCCCACTTACTCATTCACCCATGCCCCGTTTCTTTAGCAGATATTTGTTGAGAATCTATGCAGCAAGCATTGCATTTAAGTCCAATGAAGGAAAAGAGAGACAGGAGTCCTTTCCTAATGATGTTTTCCTTCTAAGGGGGTTCATGAATCTTTTCTCCTCGAACTATGAGAAGAGGCAGGGAGAGTCAGTATATGTTACTAGGGAACATGGGCACTGGTTGATTTAATGTTCACCAAATTGACTGTTTGGATAGGGTCCTCATTACCCACACCATATATTCAACTTGGATGGAACCATCTAAGTTGGGATAATAGACCTTCATGATCCATGACACCAAGGATGGGATACTGGTCTCAGATGATCAAGGATAAACTGATTCTCATACTCTAAGCAATGCATCAGGCTCTACAACTGTGCTAGTTTAGCTCTGAATCTCTTTCGATGAACTGCAGAGCACTCTGCAGATGACGGTTAGAACCATTTGTGTAGAATACGAACAGCCCAGGAAACAGATGAAGGTCACGGGCAAAACTCCTTAGACTGGTTTCATAAGTGCGTGATGCTATGAAGAATTTGGAAATTTTCCAGATCTTGGAACCTCTCTAAAGTTCTTTCAGCAGAATACAGAGGTCTGCCTCTGACCCAAGCTTCCATTCCCATCTACTAAAGCACATGCCCAGCGGTGGGGAACAGAGGCCCAGCCACCCTATCGTCATCCATATGAGAGGCGGGTGGGAGAGCCACTTCCGGTGTTGCGGTGTCCAATGACTGCTGGCCCTGATTGCTTCTGTAAAGTCTCCGGAACTAAACAGTCATTAGGACTCATGTAAATGGATCTAGATTTCACAAGGAGCCAGGAACCCACCTACCCACTCTTTTTCAGCCTCAGTCTGACCTCAGGGGCTGGCTGTAGCCAGAATCAAACTCTTTGCTATTAGAAACACGCTGGCCCCTTGGGGTCTCCTCCTCCGCATCCAGCATGGAGGGGGAGATTAGAACCGGTTCGTGCAATCTAGGAGGCGCTTTCAGTATTAAAGAAATAATAAAAGACGGACATAAAATAGATTAAAAGCTTGGGCTGGGTGAGGACAGAGAGAGAGAGCCTGGCCCCTGGAGGGGCAGACACCAGAGAGAGCACCAGCTCCGAATTAAATACTCGAATTACAGGAAGTTACATCACATCAGGGAGGGCCTTTGACGTCTTGAAATCCATCGCCTTAACACTGGGCGGGAGAGTCAGACTGAGCGGTGTTAAATCTTTGCCTGAATACACCCCAGAGCGCAGCTCCTGCCCTGGCACTGAGTCCCAGCTGACGTGAATTAGGCCGAGTATATTCTAATGGCCCTCAACATTTGGCATACCATCTTCGAGTGGACTGGTAAGGGGCTCCCTTTTCCAGACCTAGGATTTTGTTTAAGACTAGAGTACTCTTTGGAAGCTAGAGACCCAAGAGCAGGAGTATCAAATTCTCCAGCAATATCAATCCATCTTGACAAAACAAAAGATATCTTTCTGATTGGTACACCTCCAAGCTGGTCCATAGATATATTGTGAAATAATTATATTAACCTCTCTCAGGTTTGTGTCCTGAGCACCAAAGATGCTATTTTTTTATTAAACCAACATGAAGGTCCCCTTAGATATATGTGTTTTGTTTTATTTTTTAAAATATATTTTTATTGATTTCAGAGAGAAAGGGAGAGGGAGAAGGAGAGAGATAGAAATATCAATGATGAGAGAGAATCACTGATCGGCTGCCTTCTGGATGCCCCCTACTGGGGAATCAAGCCCACAACCTGGGCATGTGCCCTTGTCGGGAAGCAAACCTGGGACCCTTCAGTCTGAAGGCCAAAACTCTATCCACTGAGCCAAACCAGCTATGGCAGATGCATGTTTTTTATTTTAAAAAATTCAATTGGTTATTGGGGAAAACTCTAGCTACAAGTAGTGTTAATTTTCAATGAACTGTTTAAATATTAAAATTCAGGAAACTATTATATTCAAGTTTAATCATGAAGAGAAAGTTAAGTATGTAGCTCAGTTTCTTTAGTTATCATTATGTGAAATGGAATAGCATTGCAAAGAAAAATCAGATAAAAGAATAGAAATCACAGTGCTATAACATGTGGTTGAAGAAGTATTGGAGGTCACAGGTAGTGTGAATTCTCTGATTATTACCAGACAGAGAAAAGCTGTAATTTAGGGAGATGGATCATTATTAAGTCATCTGTCTGATCTAGAGCCAGCAACAAGATCTAATGATTTCATTCCTGGGTTATTTTTAATCTATAGAATTAGAGATGTATTGGGAGCATTTGCTATTTTAATAGTGCAGTTTCCTCCTAAATTGCTTTTGTTAAGTAAAATAATGTTGCATTGGAAGAGAGTGTGTATTTTCTTAGCAATGCTTCACAATTCCTTGTCTTACAATTCAATAAATCATCTTACACCTGTCAGCACCTATGGTCTAAGTTTATTACCCGATCCAGTGAGTAGTAGATAGTTCCTTGGCTGGAGAGCAATTTCTGAAACTAATTTAATCGAAGTATTTTTATAGTATAGTGAACTCTGTCTTGATGTCTCAAATATGTATTGACATCTTCAGAAAAGTGTGATTTAATCCAATCCAATTTTAAAATAGATTTAAGATTAAGCTTTATGTGATTTCTATTATAGACAGAAAATCCTCAGTTGCATTATTATTTATGTGCTCTTTCTATTGAGCAAGCCTTTATTGGTACCTCTATTTGCACAGCTAGCCTTCTGATAGATTGTGAGATGCTGTAGAATTTTTAAAATTCTGGTTTACCCAGCCAGCGTGGCTCAATGGTCGGGCATCAACCTATGAATCAGGGAGTCACAGTTCAATTCCCAGTCAGGGCACATGTCCAGGTTGTGGGCTCAATCCCCAGTAGGGGCTATGCAGGAGGCAGCCAATTGATTATTCTCTTTCCTTCCTCTCTGAAGTCAATAAAAACATTTTTAAAAAATTCTAGGCTGGTTGGAAGATATAATGGAGGACTCTGAAGGAGCAAGTGACATGGCAGTTATTGACTGATAAGGAATCCAGTGTAACTGAAGTCGAATGTTCATTTTTCAGGGTGGTGGTAATTATAGCTAGCTTCTACCGAGGAAATTCTAGATGTACTGTCATTTTGAGGACTTTGCATGCCAACTCAGGAGTTTGAACTTGATGCTTTAAGAATGAATAGCTTTTGGACTTTTGAGAATGTGTTGTTATAGTCATACAATCTTGCTGGTGGCCACCCATGGACCCAATTGGCTGCGGGGGAGGGGAAATAGAGGAATGAAAACCAGCAATTCATGGGAAAAGATGGTTAGAGTGATAATCTAGGGAAGAAAGGGAAGGCTGAAGCCAACGGGTCTTTTAATGAACAACCAAACAACTTAGAGAGTGATTAAAGTAGAACCATGAGAAAGAGGTCAGAGTCTAAGACCGTGTTGTGGTTCTAAGCTGGACAGTGTTAATATCCTTTGTAAAGATTAGAAAATGGGAAGAAACATCAAAGGGGCAGATGATGCAGTTTAAAGAAAGTTGAGTTTAAAATAAAAGGGAAGCATCAAAGCTAAAAGTTGGTATAGATGTGGGAATGAGAGACAAAGTTTAGGTCAGAGTTGAGACCTGAGATGGAAATTCGAATATTAAGGACAGAGGAGAAAGCTGAAGCTGTGAAAGAATTCATGTTTGCTGAGGGAATATGTATCTATGAGGTCACTGTTTTGTCATAATTGTTTGGAGATGGAAAGAACATGTTCTGGTGAATGACTCACTTGAACTCAAAATTACTCAGTGCTGAAATCTGCCCTTTAATTACAGTACATGTGTTTGATTCGAAAATGTATTTATTAGCTATATAAGTGATAGTTCATTTAAATGGAAGTAACACATTGGAGAAAGACAATGGTTAATGGAAGGCCACTACAGGGTTTCCCATCACCGTTTAATTGCTGAGCTGTCTCTGATGTCATATGTTAGCCTTTTGCCTCTCTGGAGTGTCTTATCACAGTGGTCAACCCAGATCACAGACATTTGAAAATCAAATGACAAAAGTCACACTAAAACGTCCCGAGAGTAATGTTTAACAGTTTTGCTTTCACCTTGATACATTTTGTGTGAGGCCAACTCTGAAAGAGGTGCATTGACTCCAACTAGTGGGTGGGGGGGCGAGCATTACTTTTTCATCATAAACAGATGAGTGTGGGTCCTCTGCTGGCTGGCTGCCCTCTCCCCCTTTCAACACCACTTACATTTTTTTTAAAAAACTGCATTTATAAATAATTGAGAATACACTAGGGCAACTTCACCAATACTTTTTTTCTGGAACATTCCGAACATCTGAGTTCTATCTGCGCTTTTATTAGAAAAAGCAATTCAGAATTGCCAATGATAATGAGGTAAAAAGCATGGTTGGCTGAGGTGCACATCTATTCCCAAACCTTCCCTCTGCCGAGACATTTGGTCACATCCTCCCAGGCTCCCCAGTTCTCCAGCTGCCTGTCTCCCGCTATGCCTTGGCCAGCACCCTCTTCCATTGTGCTTCCTGCTCCTCAACAAAGACTGAAGGAACTAGGGAGAGGCCCCAGAATAGGGCCTGGTGACAGACACTGAGTAATTAGACCACAGATGTCCGTGAGAAAGGGAAGATGCAAAGAGCAGTACAGGGATCACTTACCAGCCTCCCCAGCTTCTCCCTTTAAAAATTGTCGCCCTGACCAGTTTGGCTCAGTGGATAGAGCATCGGCCTGCGGACTGAGAGGTCCCGGGTTCGATTCCGGTCAAAGGCATGTACCTTGGTTGCTGGCGCATCCCCAGTAGGAGGTGTGCAGGAGGCAGCTGATCGATGTTTCTCACTTGTGGATGTTTCTAACTCTCTGTCCCTCTCCCTTCCTCTCTGTAAAAAAAAAGTCAATAAAATATATTTAAAAAATTGTAATCTCCCCCCTCTCCACCCCGCACTGAAGAATGTTACAACATCCCAATAAGTGGTTGTCAGACTTTAGCACTCAGGAGAATTGCCCCGAGGACTTGCTAAATTACAGGTTGCTGGGCCTCACCTCTAAGGTTTCTCATTCAGCATGTCTGGGGTGGGGCCCAAGAATTTGCCTTTCCAACCAGCTCTCTGGGAGGTGGCTGCTGCTGGCCACGCTACATTTTGAGAACTGGTCTCCACTCTAGACTCTAGGACAGGACAGGAGGAGACGTTATAATTCATAATTGTGAAGACCGGGCCGGTCTCCTCTCAGTTCTCTGAATATTGGATAGTTTTCTCTCACTGGGTTAAAACCAAATGGCTTAAGAAATTTTTTTTCTAAGCCACATTTATTCTTCGACTTCCTCTTTTGCAAAACATGGTACGTGTAAACGGAAATGTATTCCAGGGAAATGAGAATTAGTTCATTTCCGAAATACGTGGCTCCTTAATTTGTCTTTAATCATATATACACAAGCCAACTTGGAAATTGCTTAATGATTTTCGGTGCAGCGCTGCAAATTAGCTAATGAACCCTCCAGATTTTGATTTTGATTTTTGCTAGCAGACAGGTGGTCGTCCATCACAGAAACAATGCTGTGGACACGGATGGAAGGAATGAAATGCTCTCGCTGTGGTTTCCATCATTGCAAATGTTCGCATTTTACCTTTTAGAGTTCAGGGGAGTTCCTGCTCTTCAGGGTGGTTGTGTTGCCTGAGTTGACTTTTAAAAGAATCTGTGTAGGCAGAGAATCTATTCTTTTGTCATCAGAGTTCTTAAAGTTTTCCCCTAAATCTTTGATTTACTGTGTAAAAAAAAAAATCTTGTTGAATTATAAACATCTGTTACATTTCTGGGGAATAATTATTGTTAAAATCAATAAACCAAATTTGTAGGAGACTAATACTATTGCAGAGGATAAATTGAGGGGAGCATTCCGTTCTTTTTAGACACTGGGAATACTTGAATGATATAGCAGAGCATTCCCCTATATTTTCAAAAAAAAACCCCACAAACCCTCTGAAGTGCTTAACACTAATAATCAGTATTCCTTGCTAAGCACTCTTTTGTAAAGTTCCTGAGATGTCCTATCATAAATTCATAAAAATTCACACTTCTAGCTACTTCTACATATAATTTTATTCCTGTACTTATTATGTACATACACTACATTACAGATGTATTCCTTTTATTCTGTATAAATCTTAAAGCGTAACACCAGTACATTGAATAAATTACTAATTTTTGTTCACTGTGTCACAGATCCAATGACTTAGCAACCCGACTCCTCCATTTTGAGCAGTAGTTCTTATACTTGGCTGCACATTATAATCTCCTGAGGAATTTTAAAGATCCCAATCCATGGACCTCCCCCCAGTCTAAGCAATTCAGTCTTTGGCAGGCAAGTGGGTGTGGACCAACAAGTGTTTGTACGGTTCCTCAGGTGATCACAGTGTGCAGTCCTGCGTGGGGACCACTCACCTGGGCGGTCATCATTTGCTTCCTTCTTTCCATCACTTCATGTTTCTTTGATTTCAACTTAATCCAAATTACTTTGATTGGACAAAGGCAGTGCCAGTGCTACTAAATGAGAAGGAGATGGCTGATTAAAGCTGGTTAAGTCAGGGACAAAGGATGCCATGAATTCAAGGAATTTGAGATTCAAACATCTAAAACCCAAAGAAGATTCTGTCTTCGATGGTTACTCAGGGTGAAATATGATGGCATGCTTTCATATTCATCTTTGGTTCTCCAGGCACTCCCAAACGGGAATTTTCTTACAAAGCATTGATTTTGCAAATTCTTAACAGACCAGACCCACTTTGGATGAAATAGAATTTTAATCTATTTTTTGAGTCAAAGAGTGTAACCTTCCGTGACTTTAGTACTTTTTGCACTACCCAGATAGGGACATGAACTTTCTGAGTAATAAGAATGTTTCCTGGGAATGCCACAAATTCAAAAGCAAAGCTGAAAATGTGTTGAATTTTAATAATCATTTTACCAGCTGGTCCAAAAATGTTATATTCTTCTAAAAACTAAAAGTTTGAGGAGATGAATATTGCAAATTATAGTTACCTATGCAAAATTGTTAGATCAAAGACTCAACTATATTAGTTTGAAATGTATTCAGCATATTTACTTCACCCAACATGAAGTATCTGCAGTGTTAAATTACTAACTTAGAAAAAAATTTGGTCTTCCCACCGTATCTTAAAAACAAAAATGTATTTCCATTCACCGAAGGCTAAGCATCCACCATGAGACATTCAAGTCTGGAAAAAATGTTTGATGGTATCAATTAAAACTCTATTTAAGTAGAAAGGCCAGAACACGTTCTTTAATGAGGATCAGGCAATGTCATCATCTACTTCAGACAGAGGAAAGGGGATACGATCAAAATTGTTCAATCTCTGAGTGATGGAAGAAGTAAAGCTTGAAGTGACATATACAAACAACATGTATGACGTCCATCAATATCAGGGGATTTTATAGACATTAATTATCTAGTGTTCTAAGCCCCCCTTTGAGGTGTATTTTATAATTAAGAACAAAGGAAAATAAAATTGATGGAAACAGCAATCAATGAGTAATAAAGCCAACACTTTGTACTTATGCACAGAAGGGAAAGAACTAACTAATCCTGCGCTGTGCCTTCTTCACTCACTCTTGACTATATTCTTGCTATAACAACCATCATCCAACTTAAGATCCTTTCTTACTCTTTCCCAGTGTGAATCTTCTGCTTTTCTGAACAAATGTTGACAGAGGAATTTACTCAGACTTTATATTTTTCCCATGATTAGTGCTATTCTTTCTTTTACAAGTTAAACATTATTGTGATAGCCAACAAAAAGAGATAAAAAGAATATTCTTTTGAATTTTGAGTACCTGAATGATTGAAATTTTAGGCATATTACCAAACTGTCATAGCATGGGTTGAAAATATTAAGTGAATTGAGTTATATTACAAATTTTAAAGGGTTTGGACCAACAAAGAAAATATTCTGTACTAATTAATAAAAAGTGTTTGGATTATTTTTAAAGGACCTTATTATTTTTTCAAGGTGACGTGACTTTTATGGAAAGGGCTGGTACTCCACTCTTGTCATTGCAGCTCAGGAGCATCCGCCGAAGCCCATATACACATGGGGGTGTCTGTGTTCCCATAAAGCTTTATGGGCAGAGATTTGCATTTCAGATACCTTACATGTGTTATAAAATTTGTCCTTCTATTGATTTAAAAAATCATATAAAAATGTAAAAAAAAAAAATTCTTAGCCGGCCAACCAGACGAAAACAGACAGGTGGGCAGGATTTGGCCTGTGGGCTGTAGTTTGCAGGCCCCTGGTTTAGGAAATTAAAATTTCCCCCAACTTGAACTCTTTCATTTGAGAGAAAATAAATTTCTATTAGTCTGCTTTCCAATATTTTTATAATCGTTTTACCATCTAGCTCTAGACTGACAAATTGGTCATGTCCCTGGAGTCTGCTGTGCTAAGAAGGATTCAAGAGCCTGAACAGGGGCGAATGAGCAGAGAAAGGCAGCGGGAGAGCTGCCAGATTGGGCCTTCATGGCCCTTCCACCTACACTCTAATCTCAGGAAATGCTTCCTGTATATTCCATTGATAGAAGTTAGAGTCATTTCCTCTGAAACGTTCATCTACAGGCATAAACTTTGGAGTGGAGATCATTATTTTTAAGTGAAATACTTTCAAAGCTTCTTAGGAGTTCAGCTTCCTTTACTCAGTATTGATTCTCAAAACTAACAAATGAGCCCTAACTGGTTTGGCTCAGTGGATAGAGCGTCGGCCTGCGGACTGAAAGGTCCCAGGTTCGATTCCGGTCAAGGGCATGGACCTTGGTTGCGGGCACATCCTCAGTGGGAGGCGTGCAGGAGGCAGCTGATTGATGTTTCTCCTCCATCGATGTTTCTCTCTATCCCTCTCCCTTCCTCTCTGTAAAAAATGAATAAAATATATTTTAAAAAACTAACAAAAGTGTTTATTGGCCGGTTGCTCACTCTCTTAGTATAAGCAGAAATAGGGCTGAGGATGGAGAGTGAACAGAAACGGCCTTCACATCTCTAACACTTGTAAGTTAGGAATTGTCATGGGAGCTGCTAAAATCAGAAATAAATGAGCATTACTAAGATTTTATTTATCTTCTTTAAACTTGGAAAGTTCTTCTAGACCATAAATGGTATTTAAAAATTATTCTCTGTGTATTATTGACTACCAGATTAGAATAATAAACACTCTAAACTCCTGACGATTGAACTTATAAAACTATGGAGCAGAGTCTGTGGAGTTAATATAGAAATATCAAATAAAACCTGACAAGGTAAATATGCTATCACATATCAAAATGGCTTTAAATTGTAGTCCATGGAACACTAGACTTAAATTTGTATGCAGATTGGGTTTTTATTGTGTTTTGAAGTTCCCTGGGTGACCTATCTTGCTAGAGCATTTGGAAATGTTAAGTATCACAACCAATGAAAAAAGGCATTAAGAAATAAAACCGACATAAATCAAATGTATTTGTGGTCTGTCATGAGCTGAACCTGAAGATAGCCTTAAACTCCCACAATGTAATTAAAACATCTTAAGAGTTTAGTTACATATAAAGAATTTATGCTTTTATGCAGGTGGCATGTGTTAATACGGCTGTGTTTTCATATTAAGGGTTGTGATTCAAGTTTCTTAGAAGGAAATATATGGCTTGTGGCACTCAACGTGTTCATATCCTGATGGTGCTGGAGCGTTGGTGTTGGGTGTCAGGGCTACAAACACAGTTCCTGAATGTCGCTGTGAATATGATGGAATGAAACAAGCCAGATCTGTGTTTGCCTTGAAAGGTATCCAGACTTAATATTATACTTTAAAGACATTCTGAAGCATTGACTTCGGAATAAGGGCAAACATTCTTTAAGGCCTGGACAAACCCGAAAGGAATTACTGAAATCTCCTGTTTCAGGCATACATTTTAATAGTAGTGCTCAATGACAAGTCATTAATTCCCTGCAACCCGACTCTGAGGTACAGGTCCCCAAAGGCTAAAATTAGGGGTATTTTTGTCTGCTTACCTTACTGTTTGATTGGGTATCAGTGTATGTAGAAGCACAAAGCTCATCTGTTAAGTTCGATTTACTATTCTCAGCTGGTGTCCACATCCATGCCTAAAGACTCGTATTGAGACTGGTCCTCCCACGGATTGTTAAATTATCAACTCAGATCAGCCTTAAAGGAGGTTGAGTATGACAATGCATTAAAAGTGTAGGCATTAAGAACAAACATGATGGGACAAATTAATCATCCTTTCTGCATGAAGTATACTGGAGAGCCTCATTCTTAAGAGACACATGTTTTACAATTTTGCCTTTCACAAATTTGACTTTTACCCAGTCTTTTGCTCAATAGTAAGAACTCAAATCTATCTCCTTGCATCTTTGCGTTTAGAAGGATGATCTTGAATTATTTATATTCTTCTTCTTAAATGATGGTGGTGGGAGAGGCATGTTGAATTCCATCAAATAGCTGCACACTTACAAAAGCCTTATACAGCTCAACACACAGCCTTAGGACATTCTTTTCCTTCAGAGAGTAAGACTACTGTTGGAGGAAATACACCAAAGTAGTAAATTAAGGCTAGGAGCAATGTGACTTTGGTTGTAGATAGCGTTTGGATCAATGACCGTTGCTGGACTATCTGTTTATATAAACCCTTATTTATAAAAGTCTGTTCAACAGTATAATATTTGCCTTCCCAGAAATCTTGTGGTCTGATGGAGTTACGTAGTATTTAGAATGCTTCTAAACTATCAAGCCCCTTTTCGTGGGTTCAGACTCAGTGCTACTAATGAGAAAAGCCCTCAGGGATAGAAGGCACTATTGTAACAATCTATAGTAGTTGTTAAATGAACTAACTACAGTAGGTCCTCGGGTTACCTCGAGGATCCGGTAAGTCAGAGCCCACCTACATAAGTACCTACATCACTCACATGGAGCACGCACACAGCAGTAATGAAGGGAAACAGTAAAAACAATTTAAAAGAAAGATAACAATTCCTGACCTTTACTTGTGGTAAATAAATAATAAAAACCATAAAGCACATATATACGTATGTCAAAATGATGGAACTTTTTTTTAAAAATAAATACTATAAATAGGAGATGGCGACGTAACCATGAAACGACATACGTCGAGTCCGACGTAACCCGAGGACTGCCTATAGTTAGTTGATTTACTACATTAGATTTCAGGAGGGTTGTCCAATGAATATTCAGTTCCCCATGCTAGCTGTTCCAACAATGAATATTTGAGGATTTATAACGGGAAGGGACTAAGCGGTGATAGGTATACAGCAGGTACTGAGTACATACTATGGTTTTGTTATGCCCTCTCCTTGGTAGTAGGATTATTTTCTGCTGTGCAGATGAATTCCAGAGGAAGAGCATGTGCCCAGGAAGGAGCTTAGCCTAGGAACCAAATCTCACTCACCACCTGTTTTTGTAAATAAAGTTTTATTGGGCAGCCCTGCCAATCACATATTGCCTCTGGCCTCTTTCTTGCTAAAACAGTAGGTCCAGTAGTTGTGACAGTTAGCAAATGGCCAACAAAGCCTGAAATATTTACTACCTGGACCTTCACAGAGAAAGTGTGCTGAGCCCCGTTCTAGACTCTAAAGCTGTGCTGTCCAGGGATGTAGCCATTAGCCGCAGGCAGCAGTTGAGTGTTTGAGGTGTGGCTGATGGAACTGACGTGTGTTATGTGAGGAAAGCACTCACAAGACTCGGTAAAAAGAAAGAAAGGAAAAGGAATGTAAAAAGCTCATCAGTTTTTAAATGTTGATGACATGGTGAAATAATATTTTGGATATTGAGTTGGGTAAAATACATTATTAAAATTAATTTTGCATATTCCTTTGTACATTATTTAACGTGACTATTAGAAAATTGAAAACCTGACTTGCATTTATAGTTCACATCATAGTTCTAGTGACCGTTCTGTTTAGAGTCTATAGAAAAAGGTAGAAAGAGGGAAGGTGGGGGAAGAAAATCTGTTGTATTTGCAAATGACTTTCAAAAGCAATAGAATCTTCTATTAATTTGGCTATTACTTCTCATAAGAAGTAATACTTTAAAATAATGTATTAGGTTGTCTATCGACAAGGTTTTAGTTGAGTTCTCTGAGAAGGAGACCCTGACTGAGCATTCAAATTGGGAGGTGACCTGGGAAGCATCTGGCAGGAAGAAGGGGAGGAAAGAAGGCATGGTCATGAACAGGTTGTTGCCGTGGGCACCTGGGCTCCTCCCAGTGGAGCTCTCTGGGAGATTTGACAGAACAGGACTCAAAGGAGTCCCTTCTGGCAAGTGAGGAACCTCGGATGTTCATCCACCAACTGCCAGCAGTTGCTGGTTGAAGGCTGCTCCTAGGAGCATCAGCCTCCCCTTGTTCTCTCTCCAACATCCCCACCTGCCCTGCCTGGGGCCAGAGTAAGCCCTAGAGCTGAAAGGATCAGTTGTTTATTGCCAAGAGCCACCAGCCAGCTTGAGATTCGTGACTGCCTAAGGCATCAGATTGGGCCCTATAGTGTCTGATACTGCCACCAAACTGAATGCTTTATCCATGTTGAAATCCATGGTTTCAACAAACATTTCTATAGTCCCCTGGTGTATGTACTGATTTTCTCTGATCTTAACAATAGATCCTTTAACTGTATCTCATCCTTTAACTGAGCACAGATAGGTAGGTTTATAATTATCCATACATTATGAATGGGAAAACGCAGCCCCAGGGTCATTTGTCCAGGATAATTCAGCTGGGATGGTAACTCCAGTCTGCTCCCTCCACATGGGTGCTCACTCATGCCTGACTCCTTGGATTTTTACAAAGCTCAGCTCCATAAGGAGATGTAAATATAGTGATGTTCTCATGGTGAGAACAGGAAACTCAAACTATTGGGGGGGGCGGTACTCTGTAGAACTCCTTAGATAACCATGGGGAAATACTGATATCCACTTAGTCCCAAGACTCTTATGCCAGAATCTATTATCTCTCTTTTGCCAAAGCACAGTCAAAATCAAGAGGTTATAGGACCTGCTGACCACCACACAGGATGTTAGTGATACAGCTAAATTCTAGAAAAGTCCACTGAAGTCCTTATAGTGGAAGCTTATGGATGCATGGTTCATTGAGGACTGGATTTTGTTACCTTCCCATTACCCAGGCTCTCTTCAAAAGTGTTGTCAGTCCCTTTGGTATTTCTTGGAAACAGTCTCCCTCCCAGCTTCATTTCCCTTTATTATACTTCTAACTGACTTGGTAATTCTTCGCGGATTTCAGTAACACTTGTACTATTTAAATTTGAATAACCCCCAAGGATCCAGATAGGTCAATATGTTTAAACCACAGGCTTTCGTCTATATATTAGTTGATTAAAAACAGATTTTATACATGATGTATACTTAATCAAGGGAGGGAGAAGCAAGCAGATGTTTGTAAAATTGAAATGTGTTAGGTTAGATTTATTTGGCTCTCTTGCTGACTAGCTTTAGAAAAGTCATACCTATGACAATTGAACTGTAAACAGTCAGATGATGTGTTTCCCTAGAAATTTCCTCCTCTGAAGGGTCAGCCAAAACGAAAAGTGAAATGATTCCTTAAGATCGACGTACCTAAAGAAGTTGACAAATATACCATAAAGTAGTCATATTTAAATAGAGGACATTGAATAATGGAATGCCTAGTCTCTGACCATACAGTGACTAGTGGTAGTAATTCATCTAATCCAAACAGAGGGAGAACTTTGGCTTTTGTCGTTGTTATTAGTAAGAGCTTTGAAAGCCAGTTTTTTTATGCAAATATGAAGTCATTAAGTTGCACCTAAATCACTGTGTCTTCAGTTCATTCTCCAGTTTTTTGTTGTATCTCATCCTTTAACTGAGAAACGATAATTTTTTCCTCCCTTAAAATATTTATATTTGAGACACTTTGAGTGTTTCAAAGCCAAAATTGAAGATTTCGTATTGGTCTTCCTGTCCAGGTAAAATATACACAAAACCTGCCTCTGGGTTCTGAACACATGAGAATGATAGATAAAATACTTTAAGTGGATTTTAAAGAATAATAACCAAGCTTAAGCCTAAGTGGAAAGTCTCCAAAAACCAGGAGGGAAAGGAAATGCAAAGTGGTGAAGAGAGGTTAGATCCGGGCTGCTCAAAAGAAGTAGAGATGAGCTGGGGCAGTGAGGACCTGAGGGGAAACATGGCGCAGTGTATACTGCACATGGCAGGTGCCAAACTGTACTCCTGGAGGCCACTCTAGGCCCAAAGACTACCTCCCACCCTCCCTGGAATTAGAGCCAGACAGAATTCTCATGGAAGGAAGGTGAGGCACTGAGTCAAACCAGCATCTGTGCCTCTGTGGCACATTGGTGTCTTCTGGGAGTGCCCCTCTGGGCAAACAACCTCAAGCCCTAACAGCGGAGTGGGCATCTCACCTGGTTGTGCTATGTCAATCCCCAAACCACAACGCAGGGAACCAAATTCACATCAGATGAGCGGCCAGACAGAAAGTGCAAGACACGAGATAAAATCAGATTCATGGCAAATGTATGCAAACACAGAAAAATAGGAATTGCCTCTTCTCAAAGAGCTTAAGAATAAGTAGTTTCGTTCTCTTGAAATTGTGGAGGGACTTGTTTCCTGGAAACATGAACAGAAGGTAACTCAACAAGAAGATGTGACAAAGAACCTACTGGAAATGAAAAATATGGTCATTAAAATTTTAAAAAATTGTCAATAGGATGAACACCAGATTAATAAGCATACCTTGTCCGGCTGGTGGGGCTCCACTGGTTGGAGCATTGTCCCATACACCAAAAAGGTTGAGGGTTCAAGCCAATAGTAGTTGATTTGATGTGGGGATATATTCTTTATATTATTGCCATTTCTGATTCAGATAAAGGAATAGAAGTAACCTAAACTAATCATTCAGTTAATTATGCCTCAGTTAATTAAAGAAACAGGAACCAAAAGAATGAAATTTGACCATCTTTTAAAAGTTCTTTTCAACGCACCTTTTCACAATCCAGTTTAAATCTATAAATACTTGAAAATGCATAGATCTCATTGAGGTTTCTGAAAAAATGTATCAGTTTTCCCTAGTATGAGTGTTGTATAATAAAATATTAAAAGTATGCAGAATAATATTCTCCCTCTCTTTTTTGAACAGCAAAACTTAGAGAGTAACCTCACCAACCTTATTAAGAGGAACACGGAACTGGAGACCCTTTTGGCTAAACTCATTCAAACCTGTCAACATGTTGAGGTGAGTAGCTCTGTGTAGTGTGCTCCATATAAAAACTGCTAGACCATGATTTTTATACCCTCAACCTTTGTATTTTTAAAACTGGAATCTTCTTAAAATTAGATTTTTTTGCAGAAGCTAAATATATACGATGGATGAAATTGGAAGGAACTCGAACCTCAGAGATGCTCTTTCCCCATCAACTGCTTTGTCCTGCCCCCACTCCTATCACAGCATTCCCTGATCCAGCTTTATTTTACTTAGCATTCCTAATATTGTAGATTTTAATCAACCTTACAAAGAACAGCCAAGAAAAAGCATATTTAAAAGGCATTGTATTGGCTGCTGTAACAAATTACCACAAACTTGGATGGCGTAAAAAAACAGACTGTCTGGAGGCCAGAAGTCTAAAAGCAAGGAGTTGGCTTGGCTGTGCCAACTTCCCCCAAAGGCCCTAAGGGAGGATACTTCCTGCCTCTTCCCACCTCCTAATGTTCTTGTGGCTGCAGCAGTCTAATCTCTACTTCTTTCATCAAATGGCCTTCACCTTTTGTCTCTGTGTCTGTGTCTAAATATCCTTTTTACAAGGACACCAGTCACTGGATTAAGGACCATCCTACTCCAGTATGAACTCATTTTAACTTGATTACATTTGCAAAGACACTGTTTCCAAATCTTTATATATAAAAGCCTAAGTGACCATTTGACCAGTAGCTATAACACGCACTGACCCCCAGGGGGCAAACAGTCAATGCACAGGCATGAAAACATGGAACAGACTGATGAATCTCAGAGAGAAGGGGGGGTCCCTTGGCCTGGCCTGTGAGAATTGGGCCGAAACTGACATCCCCCGAGGAGTCCTAGATTGAAAGAGGGTGCAGGCCAGGCCAAGGGACCCCACCGGTGCACGAATCCATGCACCGGGCCTCTACTAAGGTCATAGTCACAGATACTAGGGGTTATGCCTTGGGCATATCTTTTGGGGGAACATAATTCAGAACACTATAGGTATGTATTAAATGCATGTTGGTTGTCAGATATATTTCTGTGAAATTGACCACAGTTGCAGTGTGTTGGGATCAAGTAAGAGTGTGGAGGCAGCACTGACAGCAGGGCAAGTTCCAGAACCCAGATCTTTTTAAAAAATATATATTTTTATTGATTTCAGAGAGGAAGGGGAGGGAGAGAGACAGAAACATCAATGATGAGAGAGAATTGTTGATTGGCTGCCTCCTGCACACCCCTACTGGGCATTGAGCCCACAACCTGGGCACGTGCCCTTGACCAGAATCGAACCCAGGACGCTTCAGTCTTCAGGCCAAAGCTCTGTCCACTGAGCCAAACCGCCTAGGACCAGAACCCAGATCTTTCTGACCCTCTTCTTAGATGGATTCGCTTTTGGCAATAATCTCTCCAGGGAACAATTTGAGCCTTGTTGATTAAACAACATTGTAAATAATAGTGAACAAGCATAATGCTTTCATTATTGTAGAAGAAAGTGAACATGTATTATAGGAATAAATGGATGAACAAAATGGAGTGACCCTGGTGCAATATTTTATTTTTATGATGTGATGGCATTTGATATTTAGGACAATAAGAAAGCATTATTTCTCTTCAGTAAAAAAGAAAAAAGAAAAAATTACCCGTGTTTTATGGGGAAATTTTACAAATGCTTTATGGTTTGGGTGATTATTTCGTTCAACTTTAGCTAGTTTCGTTACTTCTTAAAGCACTAGTGTCTGGTTTCCATTATGGCCTGTGGTCATTTCAGAACAACTGTCTTGCTCCTAATGCAATATTAGTGTGGCTTGAATTTACAAAATGCTATTCATCCTAACATGTTAAATTACATTCTATAATGTAATTCAGTATTTTCAAATGATCGATGTGTCATTCAAGAAATTTACAAGCAGATTTCATTTTTATTTCAAAAGATTAGAGATTTAGTTGAGATACAGGCTTTTGAAATGAAGCTGTTACTGAACTGGTTGTAGCGAACTTTCAGATAGACACATATAAGCTATTTGAAGTTCTCCTAGGCAAGGAGTAAAGAATGCTCATTCCGTTCACTATTGTTGTTTCTGTATGCATCCTTTGGAATAGAAAGAAATTGTTGTGGGTGAGAAAATTTGGTATTTGGGAAATTTATTCTAGATAATAATGAAAGAGAATTAATTGTGAGTAGAAATAATATGATACTGGCAGTGCCTACTTTTACATGTTTTCGTAATCATACTTATTAATATTCTCAAAGTCTAATTTTCAAAAAATTAAGCATCCAATTGTCATCTATAGCAAAACCTCCATATAACGGACTAATTTGGGGGGGAGGGAGTGTCCATTAAAGCCAAAAGCCCATTGTATAATAAAGTAGGTTTTCCAAATGCATATGTTAAAAACTGACAAATTAGTTAGCTTACCTGTTTTTATTTAAGTAGACACATTTGTGTAATTAACATTAAGTATATTTAAAAACTTCAATTTCACAGAAAAGTTTTCTACATGTATTACTGTAACTTTAAGTTTATACTGAATAGGTCTAGTAGATGCACGCATTCAGCCGTCACGTGGAGTAAACAAATGCACAGGCTGGCCTGTGGCTCAGTGCACTGGGGACATCAGCCACCAGGGGTTAAACTGCTGCCGAAAGTGAGAGCAGACAACAACAGGCTCAATGGCTGCGTGCAATGCAGCGGGATCACATGCCGGTCACCGGTCGTTCCCTGATTTAAATATGTAGGCTACAATTGTAGATATGTAATATTTATTTATGTCAGTGAAATTACTACACTGTTTTCCCCACATATGTTCTAGTCACTAAAATTTGCCTAAAATAACAGTGAATTAATAACAAAAAAAAAACCCAACCTGTTAATTTAATTATAAGCAAATCTTGGTTAAAAGCATTTAAAATTAACAGGGTGTTAATTTCCACATGTGACATACATTCCAGAAATTTTGTTAGTTCTCCCAGAAGTCCGTAAAATTGAGGGTTTACTGTAGTAATCAAGTGAGTAATAAAATGAAGACGGGAGCCGGGGGAGATAGTACATAATCTAAGCCTACCTTCAAGGGATATCCTGGTGCAAAACGCTCACACGTTCAAGGGAAAACGTCGTAACACTAGTAAAATCCAAAACAGTAGTGGAATTTGTTAGGCACCGGCATGATGGTCTTTTAAATCAGCTCAGTGGAAAAGAATTTCATAGTTCACATCCTATGTTCCTAGACTGTATTTCTTCCTTTTCCTCTTCCTGATGGTGTCCTTGTGTTTGAGTCTGAGCACTCCTCTGGAAAATAATCCCCATGCCAGCTGGAGCTTGAAAACTCAAAGCTCAGAGGCAACTCTCAATTGTTGTAAATGAAATCAATGAGTTCCCACAGAATCCTGAGGAAATGCCACATCCTCAGAAGTCCACACCTCCTTCCTGAGATTCACTCTGCTTTTCTTTAGAATGAGAAGAGTTTGAAGGTCTCCCCCATCCCCATTGTTTTCATAACTTGTTTTTAAAATCAGGGTAAGCAAATGACATGGTTTTTTCATAGTAAGTATCAAATTAAAAAAAAATAGCTATGAAGGGTATGAAGGCCAAGGCCGTTTAGGACTCAGGAGGTAGAGGCATCAAAAGAGCAGTATCAGCTAGACTCCCAGGAAATGCCTGTGGGTAAATCGGCAGTTGGAATTCTCAAACCTAGTAGGTTTTTAGTCACTGGGTTTTGTGTTCTTCAGGAGAGAAATACAGTAGAAAATTCCATTGGGATGAGTTTGAAGTCAGTTATATGTGAGACGTAGGATAAACCTATGGGAAGTGATCAAAATTTGGGTCAGCTTCACATTTCCAGGTCAAATTAGGACTTTTAGTCTTCTTCATCTCATCCTTTTCTTTAAAAATCAGAGGACCTAATGTATTAGCTAAGCAAATACTTAGAATCACTGATGTGTACCAAATTCTTCACACATTCTGAGAATCAAGTTCTTTCATAGGGAATACAACACCTGGGCACACACTCAATGTTCATTTTGGGAATTACCGGTGACCGGTCACTGAATCCACAGTGAGATAATAAGGAAAAGCTACAGAAGGGTGACTCATTGTCAGAGCAGTTTGGAGAAGATAAAGGCTCAGCTGTCCTTGCCTGCGCTCAACCTAGAAGGCCGTCCTCTAAGCCAGCATCCCATCAAAGTCCTGGCGTTAGCCCCTTCATCTTATTTTGCTTTGTTTGTAATAACTTTTTTAAAAAAATTCCTTTGCTATTATTTTTCACACTAAGTTTTGAAACTATTTTTTATTTTAATAGAAAGATTGCTCTCTTAACGGCTTTCTCTGAGTTTTTTCAGTGGTAGGTGACATGTGGCGTGCCAAGTTCTTGTGCGTAAAGGGAGGAGGGTGCTGTGCTATGGTACCTTGTAAGAAATGGTGAAAATTGATTTGGGAAATCAGATAGGGTCTCTAGAAAACCTTTCAGTCATTCTCCAAGCCCTATGTAAACTTTGAAATAAGGGCAAAATTGCTGGGAAGAAGAATTTTCAAGTTTAAATTAATTTTGTTGTGCAGTTTTATGTCAAAGCACACTCTCTATGGAAACCTTGGTAATTGCTTCATCTAGAGCCATTGGATTCAGACCAGCTCCTGAACACCACACATGATTTTTGTGTGTTGTGGACAGGTGTCTGATCTTGGATGATGTGTATCCTGCTAGGGGCCAACTTATATGTCCAAAGTTATAATCCGTTTCACCAGCAGATAAGGGTTAGATTCCTACCCCATCTGAGCCCTCATGAGAAAGCTCTCAGGGTATAACTTGAGTCAGATTCTGGGCCTCAATAAACCACATGAGATAACCCACAGTCACCCGTGGCTGTTCCTGTAAACAGCTCTGGGATGATGATAATGTGACAGTGCAAATACAATGGCATTTGGAAACTAGATTATGAAGAGGCACTGTGGTAAAGGCTGATCTCCCAAGTTCAAGTCTTAGGGATTCCCTTGACAAAGGAGAAAAGGAACTCTCAACTCACAGAAATTCACTATCTCTGGAGAAGGTACATATTTTGAGTCCTAAGTGTGTATAAGGGTTACGTACCCATTTCACTCCAAATTTGCTAAAATTGACAACTCATGAAACAAATTTAGCTTTGCTCAGTGGAGATGAAATTTACTGTTTATTAAAATAATCTGGAGCACATATTTTAATGTCTCCCCTTAGATTCAATGCTCTTGTCTTTAAAAACTTGATTTAGAAAGGATGTTGGATCCTGTTACCTTCTTAGTTATATTCATGAGGAATAATGAGAAGACATCAGTAGAAAGTCTTTCAGTATTTTGGAATAAGAAATTAATCTTGAATGAATGAATGAATAGCTTAGTCTTATTTTCAGAATAATATTTCCAAATTTTGGCTTTGAAACTCTTTTCAAAAACATGATCCAACCTTCCATTATCTGATCGGTCCATTTGGATGAAATGACTATTGTGTCATAATCAGAATTCTACCAGGTGGCTCAGATGGAGTATGATCACATGTATGTGCCTCTGAAGACAGTTCCTCTGTCATATTTGCATTTACTAATACAGATTGCCAAGGCTATGTATGTGAAACAACAGGCCTTAATTGGGGGCCCAGTGGATGAGCGGTAGGAATGAAGAGAGAAGACATGGTTTTAGTGATGTATTTTAATGTGATTTCTTCACATATTACAGAAATGCTTTATCACATCTCCCCTACACTATTCCACACACAACTTCCTTGCCTTGAATTATCTTGAGATGCTTGACTAGAGCAGCAGGGGTGATGTTTCTGACACAATATCAAGAATAATAACAGGTTGTGACAAATTTAAGAAATGGCCATTGTTGTACTAACTCAGCTTTCGCGTGAGGTATTGGTGGTTGGTTGGATCCAGGTATGAGAGTCAGAGGTGTGAGAGGAATGCTGCCAGGTGAGAAGGTGATTGTCAGGTAGAAGACTGGGTTCCATTATTGCTCTTATGCCTGCTATTCAGAGACAAGCATAATCCCAACGGGGCATCATTTTGTTACTGAACCAATTTCTTTAGTTTCTGGCTCTCAATATCTAGTTTAAATTCTCTTTCTCGATAAATGAATATAAAATTGTTTTTTATGATAATTAAATTACCTTATGATAAATGAAATTACCTTTGTCACTGATTTTGAGAGAAATGGGACACATCGTCTTTTACCTCCATTCAATCAGCTCTTTTTAATTACTGAATGCTATAGTGAAAACTGAAGATCTTTGTTCTAATTTTGAAATTCCCCAGCAAAACACTTGAGTCATGCATATAAAATGTTCGTTAACAAGAGCATAACTGTAGCCCTGGTTGCTTTTGTTTGAAACAGAAAGATGAAATGCTAAGTGCAGCTATTTAAAAAGTCAGAGGCTGCCACTGCCTGAACGCACAGGGCTTTCAGTGCGGAGCAGCACAAATAAAGATTTTTACAACGAAGTGAGGTAACTTCCCAACCTAGGAGTTTATGATAGAGCTTTTAACGTATTTCAAAGTATTTTCACATTCATAGATATGAGGTGATGAAAACTATCACAGGAGCCTCATTCTCTAACCAGGCAAGCTCTATACTGGGCTGTGGCAAAGTTCAAGGACGCCATAGGCTGGGCAGATGCTTCTTTGCCCACCCTTGCAGGTGTCAGGAGATGATGACTATTTTGAGTGGCTTCAGGTCCTCAACAAGGTAGAGCCTGTCGTGTATTGATAGGAAAAGTAGTATGACTCATGCAAATGTACACAAAAAACAATAATGACCAACATCCCATCACTTCCTGATTTAATTATCCCAATAGCCTTTTGAGGTGGGTGTCATTCAGATGACCAGAGGAATGTGATTTGAAGCAAGACACAAGAATCAAGCAGTGAAGAAATGGTTTGAATCCAATCAAGTAGTAAAACAACTGGAGTGGTTGCTAAATGTCAGCTACTCAAACCAGGTGATAGAGTTGAAAAAGGTGATTAATAAGTTAGATTCCTAGGGGAATTCTCATGGCAAGAAACAATCCCTTGTGCTGGGGAAGTGCAAATGCTCTCCAAGCCACCATAACAGGGGCCCGATGAGAATGCTGCTGTGGTACCAGTAGAACCTTGTCAACTACTCTCAAATCTTTGGCCATTAATCCTTGACCTGGTAACCTCAATTTCTTTGAGATGACCAGTTTGCTTTCTTTAGGAAATAAAGCTCTTTTGTTCTTCCTCCCCAAGAGGTCTGAGAATTTTGTATAAAGATGGAGACTTAAATAATATTCATACAATCAATATTCTGTGTAACAATTTAGGACTAAAACATTTGTTTGTATTTTAAGGGTTTGTAGCATTTAAGAGAAGATGACATATTACATAAATTTGACAGGTTAGCTTTGAAATTCCAATCTGAAACATGTAATTTATTTTAGACTTGCAATTTTAAGTTGTAAGCATAAAACAGTTTGTTTCAAACCAAAATTGTAATCTTCAAGAGAGCTTGAGTTTCACTACATTTGTAAGTTCAATTTATTAGATTTCTAAGAGCTACTTAAGGATTTGGGAAGGTTTACCTTATTAGGAATTTTTTTTACCCCATTAGGCATTTAAAGTGCTTATAAACTAAATTGAATATGTTACATTTATAAATGCAATTTAAAATGTTACAGGAATTTGGTGATAAAATCTGAATAATGATTTTTATTTAGATTGAGTGAGAATTTACTGGAAAGGGGGCTCAAGTACTTTCTGGGGTGATAGAAATATTTTATACCTCATTCATAGTCGTGTGCTGTGTGCTAAATGCAGGAGATACTAGGAAAAGAAAGCTACTATTCTACTTCCCAAGGAGTCCAGCCAACTAGGAGAGGGAATAAACATGTACTTAGAGACCATGAGAATTGCTGCCCAAGGACTGTATCTATATCCACAAATCACCACGTAGTTTTCCTTAAGCTTTTAAGTTCAAGTTATGAATCTCATTATTCTACTCATAAATCCAAGGAATTTTATAAAGCCAAGAATAATCACTCTCAAGAGTCCTTAAATCAATGTTTGATTAACCCAAGTTGAACAGACTCCACTCCACTAAACAATCAATTCCAACCATAAATCAGTTGGTTAAGTACCCCTATAGATTTTTTTGAAATTGAGGTAAAATTTACATACAGGCCCTGGAGTGGCACTTTACACATTGTTGGCACTCAACAATGTCATAGGATTGCTTTGTGTATTGTTACTGGGACCCCAGTAACAGCCTCCTCATTTATGGAGAAATCAGAGCATCCTTATTTCCTCTCACTGTCATTCCTGAGCTAAGACTATTGCAAAGAGCTCTGAAAACCAGTAGCTTTAGCCACCTACACTTTAAGCAGAGAAAGAAGTAAAACTTGACTGAGAAGCAAGAGCTGCATCAATAGTTTAGTTCACTGCTAGTATCATAATAAGCACTGAATGAAAATGTGTGGTGGTTTCCAGTGTGACAAATGGGGTTTACAAGGGTAGAGTGTCAGCTTGTTTCTTTTTGGTGCAAAATGTTTCTTCATTTAGCATGTTATCTGGAAACTAGTGGCCTAGTGCATGGATTCATGCACATTGAAAGGAAATTAATTAGAAGAAATATTTTTTATATTTTTTTTATTGCTTAAAGTATTACAATAAATGATAGATAAGTATTACAACAAATTTGACCTTTCTCTATAGTAGAAGTGTCAACCAAATTCATGATCAACAATGACAAATCGAAACACAGGCGTGTGTTTGGTGCCAGTGAGACCTTTATATCTATTGTGCATGTGCGAGTCAACTTAGCCTTTTATATCTATAGAATAAACTTGCTTACTTAGACCTGCTTTCTGATTTAGCTAAACTTTTTCCAGCCCAGTGAAGCACCCCAACTTCTCTTTCAGGTAATTGTCAGCAACACAGCAGTAAATATCAACATGAAGCAGATTATTATTGTAGATCATACAGGGAGAACAAAAGGTGAAATATGTAACTACAGCAGCATTTGACTATATTCTGTACAGTGAGAAAACCTGAAGTCATTTTCAAGGTCCACCATTTCTTTTCAGTCGGTCAAGTTTTTAAACTTTCTAAATCTTCATTTTCTGGCTGATGAAAAGACAATAGGATTTCACTGAGTCTCCTATCTACCTACTCCAGGACTTCTATAAGGATCAAATAAGATGTGGCATGGGAAAATGCTTCACAGACATTTGGTTAAAGTGTAAAATGTTTGTGCCTGGCTATAAAGCAAGTCGTGTTCCTGGGGTGAAGAAACTCCAAGGAGGCTAGTTGCTAGGAAGGGACAGCCAGGTGTTGCTACATGACATCATTTTCAGGCTGGGCTGGGCTGGGCTGTGGGCTGCATTTTGCTCTGTGGGGTCTTGGCAGCGTTGGCTGTGATTTGGTGGGTTGGGGTGGTGGCGAGGCCTTTGTCCCCCTTGGGGGAAGCCAAGTCTTGCTTTGTTGGTGCCAGGTCTGTGGTGCTGTTTCTTTGTAAATGTGCAGTGTGCATCACGGCACCTCCTGTGTTGAGCATCTGCCCCCTGGTGGTCAGTGCACGTCATAGCCACCAGTCAGATGGTCAGAGGGACACTTAACATATTAGCCTTTTATATATATAAGATTTTCACTCAGCCAGCCTTCCTGTGGGTGCAAGTGGTGTCCGTGTGTTCTTTTCGAGGTTTTTCTGAAATAGTTGTTCACGGCTGCATTTACGGTGTCTACCCTATGCCGCCATCTTGTTTCTCCTAGCCTTTTATATATATAGATCCTGAGGCCACAGGGATGAGATCCTAAAGAAAGGTGATTTTTTTCATATCTCTGACATGGTTTCAAGCTCATCTTAATGAGAGAACGGCTGCCTGGGGAAACAGTGCCAACAGATGCCCAGAGAACATGTGCCAGTGCTCACCTGGAGTCAGGCTCTGGCTATTCAAACAAAGGATTGCTTTAATTTTTGTAGAATAAAGGATTTTTTCCTTCTGTTTTTCATGAAATGGCCTTAAAGAATTCCCCTTGTTTGTGGTCTCCAAAAAAATGAGAACTATGCCCATGAGGCCGGCTTTTAAAGGTTCTATTAAACAACAAGAAGGCTTTGTTCTTGGTGAGAAAATTAAAGCAAGCAGTGTTTCCATTACCTGGCGGGATGCCGTCTCCGCCATCCTTATCCTGACAGTCATAAAAGGAGCATTCTGTTTCCCAGGTAGCAAGGTGAGAAGGCAACATCTGTCAGGTTTGTACATAGAAACAGAGTTGACCTTTCAGATAATGGAGTAATCCCTAACTCAGGTTTTTTAAAATTCAATTTTTTTACTACAGAAACTGTACCTACGGAAGCTTAACACTGTGAAGGCATTGTTTTAGAAAGACGGTCATTTCACAGGGAGTTGAAATAATGGAAAAGTGTGGGGCATCTGGATAAGCAAATGTCCGTATTTTAATCTGACTTAATAGATCTCACGTGCTTTTTTCCTAGACAACTTGGCCTGCCATTGCTCAAATTGAGTCCCATTCATGGTCAGTTGCAAAAGAATGCTTGTAGGTAGACTATGGCCCCAAAGTCAGGAATGACCAAGGTGAGGATGGAAAGCACGGTTAAAGGAAAACTCTGTTCAGCACCGCAATTAGTCCTGTGTTGTTGGAGCTGTAGAACAGTGATTTCCAATCAGTGTGCCTCAGGAATTTTAACACACGCAGTACCTGGCTAGTTGGTCAGGGATACTGACTTCTTTTCTCTTAGATTATCAGGTAAAACAAATGACAACAGCTAATAGAATAGCCATCTGGTGTGAATGAATAAAAATTACACCTATTTTTTTTATCACATCGACAAAAAAATTATTTTTTGAGTGCTGCAGGCTCTTAGTAATTAGTTCTTGTGCCATGAGATGGAAAATCGCTGTTAGAGAAGGAATTGGGCGAATGGGGCCCCTGTGCCCTTTGACATCCATGAGAGCCCTTCTTAGGAAGCGACCAGATTGCAGTGCCTGAAGTGGAAGCTCAGTCTGTAGCTGTCAGGGCCAGGCCCATGTCCTCTGGCCTGAGCGCTTCCAGCTGCAAAGCACTAAAACTCGGCCTGGGGGCTTTCTGCCCATCCACTGCCAGCGGCCTTCAAGCAGCCACTGATGAAGGATATTAGCTATGTACCACTCTCCCTCTCCATCAGCCAAGTGTTCCCAAAGCCACCCACTGGGATTCATGTCCGATCGCCCACAGTGGTCTAGGGAAGGCACACTTCACTGGCTTCATACCTTTCCTTATCTCACTCCCCCACCCCTACTGGTATTTCCTGGCAATGGCTTGTGCTTCCAGCCCAGTTTCATGCCCTGCTTCGAGAACAGAATCCGCAGAACTCCTCTAAAATGGGATGACAGCCCTAACCGGTTTGGCTCAGTGGATAGAGCGTTGGCCTGCAGACTGAAGGGTCCCAGGTTCGATTCCGGTCAAGGGCATGTACCTTGGTTGCGGGCACATCCCCAGTAAGGGATGTGCAGGAGGCTGCTGATCGATGTTTCTCTCTCATCGATGTTTCTGGCTCTCTATCCCTCTCCCTTCCTCTCTGTAAAAAATCAATAAAATATATTTCAAAAATAAATAAAATAAAATGGGATGACAGCACAAATCCCTTTTCCCAGCATAACCACAGCTCACATTTCATTTCCCTAAACGCTCCTCTCTTTCACTGTATTTGAATAAATGTGAATATTAAACACCAGGCAACAAAGATATTTAAAAATCAGTCTACCAGCTCTGCTGGTACCCTAGCATGACAACCAGGCGAGATGGTTCATAGATATCACCTGTGGATGCACCAGAAGACAAATAATTTCACATTTTCCAGTTGTACTTCCAAGTGCAAGCTTCCCTGGTGATTTCATCCAATCTACTTCCCTCCCTGTAAAACATAGCGAGGAGCGGGGATCCAGTCCTCATTCCTCACACGGTTGCAGGGGAGCAGATGGCCTTCACACTGGAGTAACTCAAGCCTGAACAGGAGCCCAGCTTTGTATTTTTCCAGCACATCTCTATTCGGGAATCATGGCCAACAACTAAAAAGAATGCCACTTAATGAGAAATGGCATGTGAGATTGAAATGAGTAATGGAAGGTCGTGGGCTAGACACTTCCTCTTTCCATTAGAAATGACTTCCCTTCCCTGAAACCCATCACTTCCGTCCTCCCCGGCACTCATTTAACCATCCTCGCCTGTAAGTTTTTTGTGTTCTTTTTTTTAAAAGCTTTGACCACAATGTCTAAAGGCTAAATGTAAAAATACATTTGTTGAAAATTACTTGGAAGTATCACTTTTCAGAAACTTGATGACAAAGACTTCATGGAGACAAGGGCCCATGACAGCTTAATGTTTTTCTGTGCGCCCAACCCCAGCGGAAGGGTGTGAAGCATTTGTTTTATAAAGTGTGTCATTAATAAGAGAAAGGAAGGGAGGGATTTATTGTTTTTGAATGAACGGTGAGCAACACCTTCCATTCTGCTGCTGCTTTGAAACTGTGCTGAACAGTTACCATTAAACATACACACAAAAGTCTGTGGCGCCCTAACCGGTTTGGCTCAGTGGATAGAGTGTCCGCCTGCGGAATGAAAGGTCCCAGGTTTGATTCCAGTCAAGGGCATGGACCTTGGTTGCGGGCACATCCCCAGTAGGGGGTGTGCAGGAGGCAGCTGATCCATGTTTCTCTCTCATCGATGTTTCTGACTCTCTATCCCTCTCCCTTTGTCTCTGTAAAAAATCAATAAATTTAAAAAAAGTCTGTGGCATTAATGCCAAGACTGCGAGCTTGAAGTCCGTTGAGTGTACTCAGAACAACGCCCCAGGAAGAGCAGCATTTATGACCACTGACAGAAGTCAACAGGATATCACGGGGAAAGTAAAAACAGTACTGCAAGTGTGTTTTCATTTTCAAATTGAAATCCTATGAATGCAGTAATTGCAACTCTTCATGCCTTGAAGGAAGAAAACTAATGTTTATCAAGCACCTACTATGTGCCAGACAGTCTACAGATATTTTCATGGAAAGTATGCAAATGAGAATCATTCTCACAGAAATTCAACACATTTTTTATACCTGTAGCTTTTGGGTTACAACATCCATAATCATTCCCTCTCTGCTAGAGGTGGGTAAATGATGTCCCTAGAGCCAAATGTGACTTGTCATCTCTTTTTATAAAGAAAGTTTTATTGGACCCGTCACGCCCATTTGATTACACAGTCAGTGGCTGCCTTCTTACTACAGCAGTGACACTGAGCAATGACAAGAGACCATATGGTCAACCAAGTTAAATATTTACTATCTAGCCCTTTAGCAGAGTTTCCCAACTCCTGTTCTTCATCATGGAATAGTTTTCTGTGTTCTTTCCCCCTCCCCAATTGCACCAAGAAGGAGCTTTTAAGGGTTGTATTTGGGATTTGAAAGTGACTCCCAAAATTCTGGAGTTAGTCCTCATGTTATCCGTTCCAAACCATTATCCTGATGAAAGCTGTAGATGGAAGTTTCGATTCTTGCTAGAAAGTCTCCAAGTAATCAACACGGGCTGACTGACTGATCCTAGAACCTACCATGTTGCTTCTACATGGACATTCCAAATAAACAGTTCGTTACTGACAGTGATAGTTAGCATTTATTGAGTAATCGCCATGTGCTGAGCATTTTCCAATGGCATTTCATTTACTAATTTATTTAGTTCTCACCACCTACCTCAGGGTTTCTCTACCTCAGCACGTGTGACATTTGGGTCACGCTGGCTGGGTAACTCTGCAGTGTGGTGGACTGCCCTGAGCATTGTTGGATGTTTGGCAGCATCGCTGGCTTTTACCAACTAGATGCCAGGAGCACACCCTTTGCTCCCCTCTGCTCTACCCCCATTTGTGACAACTGAAAATGTCTCCAGCCATTGCAGCGATCTCCTGGGGGAACACCTGGTCTGCCAGGTAGCAGTTGGTATTCTCTTCATTATGCAGATGAGGAACTTGAGAAATGAATAGTTTAGGCAAATGCCCAAGGACTTACAATGTGACGTAAGGAAAACCTGGCATTCAGGCTAAGGAAGACTTCTTACGGACCCCGAGTTCTGAGCTACTGCCTTCTCTGGCCCTGTTCACGCTAAATTATTTCACCTTGTTTGACGATTCTGTTTTACTGGAAAATTAACAAAATCAACAGCAGCTTGGATGGGCATGTTGTGTGTGCTACTCCTGGGAGAACAATTTCTTGTGCGAAGCTTCACAGTTATAGGCATTAGCAGTGGCGTTCTGGTTGGACCATTTTATCGTATTGTTATAGTTGTGTTTTATTTCTAAGAAGACTTTTATTGCCCAGTTCACCACAGCGTGTTGCCATTTTCAACAGCATCTCACTCCTTAGCCAACATCCAAGCTTCATAATCTTAGAAACCTCAAGAAAAGAGGATTTATCATGAGGTTCCTGGAAACTATTTTTTTTTTTTGTTCTCATCCCAGAAATACAGCAAAATCCTCTGGATAGTTAATCAATATGTAAAGTTTCCACCACGTCACTCTGATAAAGGCTGGAGGATATGTAGCTTCTTTCCATGCCCTCACTACCGCTACTTCCCACCAAAAGCATTTTATGAAGGGATTTCATTTCTGTTCTTCTGAAAAGTCTTTGTTGGACTTTAAAGGTTTTAGTCAAAAATTTCCAATATTAAATTCACATATTAAATATTTAAAAGTATTGTTCTATATTTTGCCTTCTTCTCCAAAGACAGGGACCCTGGGAACTTGGCCATTCTTCTCACTCTCATGTATTTGAGCTGCGTCCACAAATATTTGACTTTGGTGTGAGAGAGTTTCAGGGTGAAGATTACATATAAACATATTAGATGAATTACAGTAATACAGTCTGCTCTTGCTCAGCTCTGCTTGGCTCAGTTTTATATACAAACTCAAGTATTAGAGTCCCTTTCATTGTTCCTTCTGGCAGCTCTGTCTCACTTCTGCCCCAGGGTCTGGAATGTTCATCTCAGCTGCCTTTGGCAATAACACCCATAGCACCCTCAGATCCTCATATTTCTCTTTGCACCTGGTCAGGGTCCATAGCAGGGCATAGAGCCCACTTAAATACAGGTTTTCCCTGTCCCCTCACTTTCCTGGCCAAATGTTTAGCTTACATGCAGCTCATTTGTATTTCATTTGCTCCAGCCTGGGGCAGAGTGGAGTGAAGTCCCCCAATGTTTGTCTTTTTGAGCATGATGTTATTGTTGTGGACATATATAACAATATGAAATAAGAGTGTTATTTGGATATAATAACACCAACCCCTTATATTTGTATGCAGACAGAAAATTACATATTCTTATCAATAAAGTGCTATTGAATTTAAACAGTAACATCAACAGATAAAATATTTCCAAAGATGGTATCTGTTGATGTTCTTGTTTGCTATATTTGAACCTTTCTCAAGGTCACCTTAATTTGAGCCATGGTCCAGCATTGCTTTTGCCATGAAGACCGATTTTAGGCAAATTTATATAGCCAACATTTGCCTTTCAACCCCCCACTATTGGGTAGTGATCTCAAGGACAGCAAGGTTTGGATTCTTACCCCAGAGGGGTTGCAGTTTGATCGCACAAGTTCTAGAGTGCAGTAAAGGTGGGCCAGCGTGGTGGGGGCTCTCCTGAGCTGCAGGGAGAAAGGAGCACCATTCTCGAGGAATTGAAAGTGAATGGTGCCTGAAATTATGCAATGCCAGTGCCCCTCTTTTCTCACCCAGAAATACGATTTCCTTTCTTCAACACATCGGGATTATCTCCTCCAAGCTCACTTCAGTGTTTGCATCTGTGTATGAATAAGAAGTGATCTATCAAGTCAGCATATCCTTTTTCACAAGAGGAATTAAGAGGTTTTGTTCTGAAAATCTAGAGATAGCTAACTTAAATGAGTTAATGGGGATTTTTAAAATGCATATGAATCAGCTCAATTTCACCATGAGAAGTAGCCAGATCTTTTCCCCATTGATGTTTCATTCCTTCTAAGAGTTCTATAAAATATTTCCAAAGATGTTAAGGCCACACATGTCTGAAATCTAATGATGTTTATACTCTGCACTGAACATCTCCTTTTGCAGTTAAATACAAGTCAAATGAAAAGAACAAGTTTTTCGAAATACTTAGAAACTGTTTACAGACTAAAGAACATTTCACAGACACGTAGTCTAACTTCTAGTGTGTGTATGTAATTAAATCCCTTTAATGTTTATACATATATGACAAGAACAAAATAATAAATGGTCTGCCTCACCCCACCCCTTCTGTGAAACAGTGGAATGCTATTATACCGGGAAATTGAGCAGTGGGACTCTTTACTAGGCATTGCTAACCAACTGCTCTGGAGAAAATAGCCTACCTGTTTATGTTATCATTCATTAATCTGAGGAATGAGCACATGTAACTGCATTTCTAGAAAAGGCAGATAAGCTGTGCACCCAGTGGCAACTTACGTGGGACTGCAACTGATTATTGGTATCTGACTGAGCGTTAATGAGGCAGAGTGGCCCTCAGGGCTGCTGACCTTCTACACTCACTTCCTTGTTCAGTTTTCTGATTTCTCTATCATTAGGGCTGTAACAGGGTCAGGATGTGCTAGTTTGTCAAAGAGAAGCAGCAAAATTACCATAAGAGTAGGAGGCAGGGGTTAGGGCTAATGGAAGACGCTATTCTTCTCTTTCTCACTTACATCGTTTCCCTTCCTGTTCTACCCTTCCTGCCCCCAAATACTTAGAATGATTGTGGACACACTAGATCAGTGGTCGCCAACCTTTCGGACCTCACAGACCACCATTGGTCCTCGAACTACCAGTTGGTGACCGCTGCACTGAATAAATACAAACTATTCTCATTATTCACAGTACTTATGTTCTGTAAAGTAGCCAGGGACATAACTGGTTAACAATGAACCATTGCCTGTAAGGGAAACACACACACACACACACACACACACCCTCTCAGATAGATTATAATCCTAAATCCTAAAAACACGTCATCCTGGATGTGAAAAGGCCACAAGTATTGACTTGGGGTGGTGAGTTGCACTATGGCCATGTTATATTCTAGATTTGTACATCAGAGACCTGTATGGTTTTATTAACCAATGTCACCCAACTAAATTCAAGAAAGAAAAGCAGAGTCATGACTGCCTGCAAACGAACACCTTTTCCACGTCTTTTGCCTGGTTCCTTTTCATCTCCCGGCAGACTGGTCAGAGAATTTTTTTTCTACCAATAAAAAGGATCCTATTCTCAGCCATGTTCACTAACACAGTATGTTACCCTCTTTACTTTCCTTTATACATGTCATGATTTCAAACTTTTATTTATTTATTGAGTTGTTCAGCCTGTTCCTTTACGCTTATAGGTAAACTCTGTGATAATGAGAACTCTGTCTCTCTTGGACCTCACTGCATGCCCAGTATTTGGTACGCTGTCTGGTAGACTGTGAGGACCCGGATGCTGTTATTCGAATGGATAGATGAAAGAATCAATAGTGTGTGTAGCTCTTTCGAAGTGAAAGCCGCGAGTGTTTCCTAAGAGTAGTCATGACTTGACCTTGCTTGGTATCAGCTATGGCTCTTGCAGCCTCAATGAAGGTATTAGGGTGATGATACCTCTTCAAAGAGATCATAACTCCTGAACGGAGAAATCAATTCTGAAAGAATTGAGATGGGATATGACTGTAAAAGAATTAATTTAGGGCATTTTTGTAAAGAGATGAAGTTAGAAGACAATGATGGGGATTTGATTATACATTTCCAGGTGATAAAGGAAGCTGTAACTCCAGATGTGGAGAAGCATGTAGCTACGCACATGGCTGAGGCCCAAACAGGATGTGGTGAAAGTGACTATAATTGAAATGAGGAAAAAAGTAACAGTGAGGAGCCTGGAATGGGGAAACAGCTATATTTTGTCCAATGATGTCAAGGGCTCTGAAGGATAAGGGCCCGATTTTCACTGTGGCCCAGAGGTGGCATACAGTAGTCACCCACCTACCCCTGGCCATCATTCCTAATTATCTCCACTCTTGGCTTTAGATTAGGGACCAGGGAGACCTAAGACACAAAGGTGGAAGTATAGGCCTATGAAAGTAGGTTTTGGGGTCATTTCATGCATCCTTAGATTGGCCCTACTCAACGTACTTCCATCAGCCTTAATGATTTCTGGATCAAAAGATGCAAATCAGAATTGAAAGCTAAAATCATAACCAGGGACTTCCAGCTCCCAAACCAAACTGGAGAACTAGAAACACCTGAATACACTGCAAGGAACCAGTAAACCCTGCCGTGTTTTAATTAATACATAGCCCATTTACGAAAAGAAGTTCAATCAAATCATTCACTTTTTAAAGTGACATGTAAAACAGCAAAACTGTGGAAAGCTTCTTTGCAGTAGAATTTGAGAAATATAGGATAGCATTCAACTTATTTTATTGTACCTTTTGGAATATAAGAATGCTAGAGTTATAAACTTGGAAGCTTCATCAAAGTAAGCGAAGAGATTCAACGTCCCTGGTTTGAAAGGAGAGTTAACTCCATATTCCTTGAAAGATCTAAGGAAAATTGTTGGCCTAAAATTAGCAGATCATGTTTCTAAATTTCTGGGAATTTGTAATTTGGGGCGGTGGTGGTTGTGGTATGAGCTTTCTCAAAACATATTTGGCTCAACAAAGTAGATCTCAGTCCATGTTTTTCTGTAAAACAAACCTATCCATTGTAAACACTGAATAGTCAGACTTTGGATTAAGTTGAGTCCATGTTGCAATGGCAGCTGGGACAGTTTTCCTCCACAGAGTAACCCAAGTCCCAGTGATTTGAAGAGTGAAATGGGGTTCCCAAACCAAATTGTAGTTTATTAACAAAACTACTTATCAGTGCAGATAAGACTATTTCAGATTTGTCCATGGCTTCATAATCTCACATATTATTTCATGTATTTATCACAATAATCCCACATGGTTGGAAGAGTAGATATTATTCACCTCATTTTATAAAACAGGAAACTTAGAAGTGGAGATACTCCTTTCCTAATATTGTCATTTGTAGAGCTAGTGTTCCACACATTTCATGGCACTTACTCTACTATTAATAGTGGGGTCTCATCACGTTTAGTAAAAACCAGAATATCTTTAAACACAGAATATGTTAGCAACAACATCTAAACCTGAGGACCTCACAATACAGTCAATTGATTTTTGACAGAAGTACTAAGACACTTCAATGGAGAAAAGAAGTCTTTCCAAAAATAGTGCTTAGACCCCTGGATATTCATAAGTAAAAGAATAAAATTGGACCCCTACTTTGCATCACATATAAAACTTAACTCAAAATGACTCATAGACCTAAATGGAAGAGATAAACTTTAAGAGAATAGGCACAAATCTTCATGACCTTGGATTAGGTTTCTTATCTATGATACTAAAAGCACAAATGACAACCCAGTTGGTGTGGCTCAGTGGTTCAATGTTGACCCATGAACCAAGAGGTCACTGGTTCAATTCCCAGTCGGGACACATGCCTGAGTTGCAGGCTTAAGCCCCAGTAGGGGGCATGCAGGAGGCAGCTGATCCATGATGTTTCTCTCTTATTGATGTTTCTCTCTCTATTTCCCTCTCCCTTCTTCTAAAACTCATTTAGAAACCATATTTTAAAAAGCACGAGTAGAAAAATAGGTAAGATAGACTTAATCAAAATGAAAACTTTTGTGCTTCAAAGGACACCAACAAGAAAATAAAAAGTCAAACCACAGAATGGGAGAAAATAATTGCAAATCACATATCTGGTAAGGAACTTGATGAACTTATAAAGAAACCATATAATTCAATAATTAGAAGACAAATGACCCAATTAAAAAAAGGGCATAGGATCTGATAGTCATATTTCCAAATCAGATATACAAATGGCCAATAAACACTTGAAAAGATACTCAACATTATTAGCTATCAGAAAAATGCAAATCAAATCCTCAATGAGATACCACTCCATACCCACCAGGATAAATTTGAAAAGACAACAGCCAGTGTTGACAAGGATATGGAGAAATTGGAAGCCTCATATATTCTTGTTGGAATATAATATGATGCAGCCACTTTGGAAAACAATTTGGCAGTTCTTCAGGCTAAACATAGAGTTGACATGTGATCAAGTAATCCTACTCCTATACTCAAGAAGAATATATACGTACTAGAGGCCTAATGTGTGAAAATTAATGCAAGAGTAGGCCTTCCTTCCCCTGTCTGCCGGCACCTGCTTCCCTCTGGCACCCAGGACCGGGGCTTCCCTTGCAGCCCTGGCTTTGTCCAGAAGGTCATCCAAAAGGACATCTGAAAGGATGTCCAGTCTAATTAGCATATTATGCTTTTATTATTATAGATGTGCACAGAAAAATTTATGTATGAATGTTCAGAGCTGATTGTATTTATAGTGACAACAAAAAAAGAAAAATTCAAAAGTCCACGTAATAAAGAATGGCTAACCAAAATATGGTATAGCCCTAAAATGGAATATTATTTGGCATAAAAAATACTGAAGAAATGACACATGCTACAACATGGAAGAATTTTGAAAACATGATGCTAAGTGAATAAGCCAGATATAAAAAAATCATGTATTGTTTGATTCCATTTACATGAAGTATCCAGAACAGGAAAATCCACAAAAAAACAAAATGTAGATTAGTGATTCTGTAAGCCTGAAGGGAGGTAGATGGTGAGAATGTAGAGTTTTTGCTAATGGGTATGGGATTTCTTTTGGGAATGTTGAAAATGTTCTAAAATTCTATTGTGATGATGGTTATACAACTCTGAATATACTAAAAACCACAAAACTAGACACTATAAATTGATGAATTTTATGGTATGTGGATCATCTAAACTAATAAAAGCGAAATATTAAAATTAACCGTTTCTCCGAGACAGGGTAAGCCACGCCCACCAGCCAATCAGAGCGGCTGTATGCAAATTAGCCCAGCCAACATGGCGGCCGCCACTCACGGACCTGAGTAAACATTTAGGCAGCGTCCGTTGCAGCAGGAGCGAAAGCGATACTGTTTTCAGCCCTTGGCGGGCAGGCTCCGAAACATGTTTCAATAATGTATCAATCATAGAATCCTCGGGAGCTGAAGGGAACAGCAGACCTAGCCTGAGTCTAAAACTATAACATTGTTGCAGTATAGACTCTGCG
>PVJC01007498.1:0-51223 GCA_004026665.1 Murina feae
GGGTTTCATTTTGGGATGATGAAAATATATATCTAAAAGTAGTGTTGGTAATTGTATCACTCTATACATTTACTAAAAACCACCAAATTGTGAGTGTTAAAGGGGTAAATGTTTTGGTATGTGAATTATATTCCAATAAAACTTCTATCATGAAAAAAAACAAACTAAGAATCTTAAGGTTCCTTATTTCTCTTTAAGGAGAAAATTCTGGTATCTTTTTCATTAAAAAATATTGCTTCCATGGATCTGGCTTATAAGATATATGAAAACAAAGCCTGCTGGATTCGATGCTTGTCAGATAGTATCCCCAAATTTAAAATGAACAGATAAAATATAAGTCTTAAGTTTTTCAAATTTCATTAAGTTTTGTGCATCATGTGTAAAGTGACATAATTTGAAGTCAGCTGAATATTTTCTATCTCCATAAAAGTGCCACGTTTAAACAAATAAGTTTGATATTTCCCAACAAATGCTATTTACCTTGGTAAAAGATACCAGATGCTTTATATTTCTGAGCATTTCAAAATTTCTAAAACTCACACAACCCCTGGGAGTGGGTGTCAGCTTCTATATTAAATATCTCACAAGAAGACAATGATGTAGTCCTACTAAGGAATATGTAGGTTTTCCTGGAGGCATATAATACATTGACTAAAATAAAAATTATTCACAAAACAACGAGGCCTTAAAATAATTCTTAAAGAAAGGGTCTGGAGGTGGGATTAGTTGTAAGGATTGTGAACTTTTGAAGTTATAGTCTTATTTCTATGAGGGTTTTTTAAAACTTTTTTATTAGGTTAAGTGAGCACTTTTTTCTGATTATTAGAAAAGTATGTTTGATTTACCAGTTTGAAAATAACCCTCTTAGAAAAATTACAATTGACTTCATTAATATTTTAGATCTATACCTCAAGAGCCAATTCATCTCACACTTCAATACTGTCATTAACAAAAGAAAAATATTAATTTACACCATAATTTCACAAAAGGAAAACACTGAAATATTTCCAACTCCCACAGGTGAAAAAAAACCTGATCAAGACAGAAAAGGTGGGACTATGAGGTAGGACAATTTCTATGATTCAGTTGAAATAGCAGAAGAAAGGCGGGAAAAAGTCAAATTCGTGAATTCTATTCTATACTGATGACAGACTCCACATTAACAAAACTGACCAATGAGTTCCCATACAGATCTCAGTAAGGAGACCACCGCAAGCACAGTATCAGATGCACCCTCCTACAACACAGAGGGACCCAGCTGACTCCATAAGAGTGTGAGAAAAAAGAAAATTAGTAAAAATGTTTAGAGGAATAAAGCTGTCATTTTTAACATCCCTGGTACACAGGAAGGACAATGGCTTTTTTCCTCTAAAACACAATAATGTAAAAAAGATTCAAAGACATAAGGAGGTAACTGCCTGTGAAATAACTATTTAAAAAGAGAATTTAAAATATCTAAAAAATATTTTTAAATATTTTTTTTCATCTAGAAAGTATAGGTACTAGTTTTGTTGCATATTTTGTAACCTAGAGTAAACATCACAAAATATATTTTGTCTCTTTTTCATGTCTGTTTTGTTCTATAAAAGTTACAATTTCTGTTAGTTTATACTTGTTTCATAAATTTTTTTCCTTATTTCCTCTTCCAATCTTTATAATTTTTAAGAGAAAGACGTGGTTATGTATGAAGTAAGATGAAAACAATTTGGAATAACAAAACACTTTAAATAGACAATTTATTTAACAAAGATGATAATAAGGACAAAATATGGGAGAACATAAAAATCATTTGGTAAATAAAGATGGTAACTTTCACCAATAAAATGCTCTGTTCATATTACCAATTAAATATCGTTCTCAGTTTAAGCCCTAATGAAAACCAATTCTGATTAATTGGACTAAAAGGTATTTAAATATTATCTAACCCAGATTATTGTCTTATCATTAAAAACTATCCTAAATTTCTATTAATTCTGTTAAGCTGTGCCACTCTCTCATTACCATCAGAGCCCCAACATCCTCTTGTTAGAACAGAATTGAACATATAATTCGTAACACATGCTGGAGACTGCAAGTCCCTCACAAATTCCTATGTTGAAATCTTAACCCCAAGGTGATGGTATGAGGTGGGGTCTTTGGGAAGTGATTAGGTCATGAGGATAGAGCCCTACTGAGTGGAATTCGTGCTCTTATAAAACAGGGCCCAGAGAGGTCCCTGACCCCTTCCACCATGGGAGGTTACTGTGAAAAGACAGCCATTGAGGAAACAAACCTTCAAAAGTCACAAAATCTGCCAGCACCATGATCTTGGACTTCCCAGGCACCAGAACTGTGAGAAATGAATGTCATTTATAAACTACCCAGTCTACATTATGTTTGTTACAACAGTTTGAATAAACTAGACAGCACATTTTATCAGAAGGGAAACCAAATAAAGAAACTTGAATGATTAAAACTCTGGGGGAAAAGGGGATGGTTACTTTTTTCTTGACATGAAGAAAATATTTTTTAAAATATATTTTATTGATTTTTTTTAAGAGAGGAAGGGAGAGGGCTAGAGAGTTAGAAACATCCATCAGCTGCTTCCTGCACATCCCCTATTGTGGATGTGCCCAAAACCAAGGTACATGCCCTTGACTGGAATTGAACCTGGGACCCTTCAGTCCGCAGGCCAACGCTCTATCCACTGAGCCACACTGGTTAGGCAAAGAAAAAATTTTAAAGCAAATCATCAACTAAGTACTGAAGGAAAAACAATAAAACATGTTTTCTCTATGTTCCACAGAATGTTAGGCATAAGAAAACTTGTAAGGGAGAAGAGATTTCATGGTTAAATAAAGTCATAACACAATGAGCATTATTTTGCCATCTGAGAGGTCCTGGAGCACATTAGCTGGTGGTAGTCAATGAAAAGTAATATTGTTAGGAAACCTGTTTGACTAAGCATTTCTCAAACTTAATTGACTGTAGAACGCTTTTTCATGTAAAACTTTTATCATTTCATATACTTATCTGAAAAATATATTTTGTGAAATGTTGATTCATTCACCTTTAAGGAGGACCAAGATAAGAATACAATTTTTAACTGTCCCAATATAGATTAAAATAATACTAGCAAAAGCATTTCCTACCCACACAGTACAGATAGAGATCTTTGTAAGGCCAGAAAGTACATTTCAAAACTAAGTTTAGTACATAAAATCTTTTGTAATCTGTCCCTGATTAGTTTCTTTTCTCATCTCCTGCCACTTTCCCCACATAAACCTGAATATACTCCAACAGTTACCATTGTAACTAGCTAGTTATTAATATTAATAACAGAAAAGGAGCAAAGAGAGGCCAGACGTTATAAGCTTTGTCATCTAGGCAGCTCCACTAGAAAGCTGCAACTTTACACTCCCCAGGGGAACCACCAGTCCCCACAGATAACCAGGGAAGGGGCTCAACAAAGGGGAAAATGGACATGTGCACAGTGAAGATGGGGTGAAGTAGGGAAGATGCTTGCCTGCTCATCTAGCCTGGGAACCATGGATTGACTAGGAGGGTGAAGCCACTGCAAGCCCTCCAAATCCCGAAGGATTCATTGGTTAAAATCCACAGACAAAGGAATTCTCTCTCTTATTCCTCCTGCTTCACTCCAGCTTGTTCTATAACCCCTGATAGCTTGCCATGTGACCCTACAAGCCACACAGTCAGTGGCCATGTGAACACTACAAGTAATGGACTGCACCTGGGATCACAAGCTAAGTTAGCCATTAAGTTAGCCAGATATAGGACTGGAATGAACTTTAATAAGGAGGGAAGACTCTGGGTGGTGGCTTTGACTCTGGCTCTGCTGAAGACAAAATGAGACTTTTCCATGGTGGGACCTTGGAGGGGAACTCCCTTAATGTGACCTCATCAGTAAAGCTTTCCACAGTAGCTCATCCTCCTGTGGGAGCCTCAGGAAATTCTTGTTCCCATAGCATCCCAAGAAGCCACTTCTGTCAGCAACAGGTGGGACATGGAGGACACCCCACCGATAACACAACCACACTAACTTTTTACCCACTCAGAAGGTGCTTTCCACTTTCCCAACATGGAACCTTGACACATGCTACTGCCTCTGACTGAACTTTGCCCTCCCCACTGTAATGCCTGGGCATTTTCCTTCAAGATTCAACGCAAATGGCCCTTCCTATGTGAAGTCTTCTGAAAGCAGACTTACTCCCCTGTGTATCCCTGCTTTTCCCTCCATACTTCTGTCTATAGCCCTAAGTACATTATGTTATAAGCATGTATTTAAATACCCTATAGGAGATATGAGTCAAGACCATGTCTTATTATTCTTTGTATAACAAGAGTGTATAGATTATATCATAGTTTAAGTATTTATAGTTTTCTACCATATATTTAAGGGCCCAATAAATACAATATGTAGCAAGAACTATAAAAATTCTTACTTTGGTTATTCTGCTTTGGAGCACAAACTCCTTGACAATATTATAAAATCAGAAAAACCAATTTATACTAAGATGTTTCCTACATCTCTGTGTATAAATAGGAAATTCTAGGAACAATCCAGCAGGGGAATTTCAGGTGAGTAGCAAGAAACTTAAAGACACATGGAAAGTAAGAGGCCAAAAGCAGTACGTGGAAACATGTAAATGGCATAGTATTACGTTAAAATAACAGAAGTGAACATTATATGCTCCTGATAAAGATTGAACATGAATTTGGAGTGATGTAAATTGAGCTAATCGTCACTTGATTCTTTGAGAAACTACAGTCATGCTGTTAGGCTGTAATCGTGTGAACTGCAGCATTACCGATAAAGAGAATTCAGTTCTTAAAAGTCCGTGCCACAGCCCGTAAAATAACCTGGAAGCAAAGCCTGAAGCTATCACAGTGGCAATATGAATCCTTGAGATTCTAGGTCACAGGAATTTGAGCACCTGTGGCAAATTAATAGGAAAATATCTGTGGAAATTTTCTTTTCTTCTGCCATCAATTATGTGAAATATTTGCAGCTGAATCCTGCAGCACTGGTCCGTCAAGGTGGCATCTAGGCAGAATTATTTTCTTGCTAATATTTTCTTGATGTCGATGGCATTTGTGTGCAAGGAATCTTCCTGTACATCTGGGAGTGTTTTAACTGCTTATTCACATTAGTGGACATCTCGGCCTTTGAGGCAATCGGTCCATGTTTTAGTCTTCTAATCTTTAGGGAAATTGTACGGGTATATGAGCCCACTGCTCCACAGTGATAGAGAGGGGCACAGAACTGATCCTAAAAAGGCTGCTGGCACAGGTAGGAAATGAGCACTTGGTTACTTCAAAGGAGAAAAAGAATGTCTACAAACATCATTGTCAGTAAATTTGCTTAACTAATACATTTCCAAGATATAAGAGTGGATGCCCTGCCCTTTGATTTCAAAATTTCCTCCCTTTGGCTTTTTTAAAGCTTGACCTGGACATCAGCTTCCACCCTTATTTTTATGCATCACTCGAATAAGGAGAGAAGCATTGTATCCTCAGATTGAAGGAAAGGCGATATTCTTGTCCCACGGATTCCTAAAGCATAAGCCCTTCCATCAAAACCACAAAAATACCAAACAAACAAACAAAATGTTAAACTCCCTGACGGAGTCCATGGAATATTCCACAGGAACGAATGGAAATAGAAGGCCCTTACTAAGCCTTTGCCACAGGGCTGACAGTGTTCTGAGTGTTTTACATGCATTCATTCATTTGCCAATCACTAAAACAATTTGAAGAAAGAACTCTGATTATCCCCACTTTACAGATGAGGAAATTGAAATACAGAGGCTAAGTCCATGATCTACTAGTTAGAAGTTGATAAAGCCAGAATTAAACACTGGGAATCTGGCTTTGAGTCTATCCTTTTAGCTTATATAGAATCTATACCATATCGCCACTCATGACACTAGTAACAGTGACGTTACCTTGATAGTGGTATCACTAATAAAATTACCTTGTTAATAGCAATAGAAATAATTACTATTTGTTGAATATTTAAGATATACTGAGGTAAGCAATTTCACACATTACCCTCCTTACTCTGCATATCAATTCTTAGATGCCCATATAACCATTTCTGAAATGAACTAACGAACAGAGTCCGTGAATAGAACAAGTGCTCTGAGCAAGAAATAGTGTACGATGGACCAAGCTTTTATTCTTTCGAGGCACAAGGGAACCAATTCAAGCCACACGGCACCTTTAATCTTTTATATCCCTTTTTCTGGGCAGACTGAAAGAAATAATCACTTGCACTGTGCCTGACAGTTAACATGTGGCTTATGTAAATGGCAACAGTTATCATCACCAAGCATATTTTGCATATACTTCTATACTGAGGTATCACAAAACATTTATTTACACATTTATACCCTTTACACATGTTTATCTCTTTTAGGACATCAGCTTCATGAAAATAAAGATACTACATTTTTTGCCTTTTGTGTAACCAGTGTTACAGCATAATTTTCAACCCATAATATGAGCTCAGAAAACATTTACCGAATTTTGGTAACTATGACCTCTGACACCAACTTTCTCTCATTTTGGTATCATCTCAGTTTTTCTTCAGGAAAATGTTACTGTTTATTGATCATATATTATGTGTCAGAATCAGATGAGGGCTTGTGACTGAGCCCGATAACCAGAATTTCTGATTCAGTAGGTTCAGGGTGGGGCTAGGGAATATGCATTTCTAACACATTCTGAGCTGATTCAGATATTGCCAGTAACAAGTGTTGGAGAGTTCAAGCCTTCCCCAGAAGACAGGGTTTATCAAACATGGGTATTTGTCCATGGAAGGAGTGTATTCTCAACGGAGTATTCATTTCTAGAGAATCAATCACAAATATACACAGGTACGCAGTATGTGCAGGCAACAATAGAGGGGCAGTGAAAGACTTAGTTCCTGCTCTCAAGGAATTGATTGAAACAATATTAGTTTTACGCAAAGTGTGACTATAGAGTTATAGACAACGAGTATAGTAACAAAGCTACTCAAACTCACAGAACAAAAAGGAATGCATTCCCTCCAAAGCCCTTGCTGTTGGAGGCTGCAGTTACAGCAGTAATTGCCCACTGCTCCATACGTTTTTGGAACTTTTCCCTCTAAAATGGCCTTCGGAGCATTTGGCAGTCTTCCAAATGGTCTAAATGGAGGCAAAATTTGGTATTTTAAAATTAGAATTGATTTTTGGAAACAGCCAAAATACTATGAACAAAATGAATGAGAGATTTAGGGTCCAAACCAAGATATGTTATAAAACAAAACTGATGTTTATAGCGGGGCTAATCAAATAATTTAAAGATAATTTCATAAGAGACGTATCAGAAATGTTCCCATCCATGCCACCTGTGTTGGAATATGTGTTTAGACTTAGAAACTACAGGGTGTCCCCTCAAAACGTATACACATTTGAACAGCTGATAGCTTAATTTTGAAAATGAAATGTATTTCAATAAACACTGCCTTCTTCTTTTGCTCTATTTCTTTTTGGTTCGATGATTTTCAGCAGTGGTATGCTTAAAACCCTTTCTCTTTCTCTTTTGTATATCTACAATAGATTTTTGCTTTGTGATTACTGTCAGGCTTACATAAGACACCTTACATTCCTAACAGTCCATTTTAAGCTGATAACTGCTGAACTTCAACCACGTACTAAAGCTCTGTATTTTTATCCCCTCCACACGTTTTATGGTTTTTATGTCACAAATTCACATCTTTTTACTTTATATACCCAGTAATCAATTATTGTATAGTTATTTTTACTACTTGTCTTTTAACATTTATACTTGATTTGTAAGTGATTGGCTCACTGTTACTACCCTGAAACATTCTAAATTTAACTGTATGTTTACCTTTACCAGTGATATTTATACTTTCATATGTTTTCCTGTTGCTGATATTTTCATTTCAACTTGAAGAATTCCCTTTAACATTTTTTGTCAGGACAGTCTACTAGTGGTGAATTCCTTCAGCTTTTGCTTCTCTAGAAAACTCACTCCTTCAATTCTGAAGGACAACTTTTCCAGGTACAGTGTTCTTTGTTGACAGTTTTTATCTTCCCACACTCTGACAATATCATGCTGGCCTACAAAGTTTTTACTGAAAAATCTGCCTTTAGTCTTATGGGGGTTCCCTTGTACATAAAAAATTGTTTTTCTCTTGCTGCTTTTAATATTCTTTAACTATTGACAATTTAATTATAATGTGTCCTAGTGTGGATTTATTTTTGAATTTGTCTTCTACAGAGAAATTCTCTGGGCTTCTTAGATCTGGATGTCTATTTCTTTCCTCAGGTTAGGAAAATTTTTAGTCATTATTTCTTTAAATAAGCTTTCTGTCCCTTTCCCTCTTTCTTCTCCATCTGGGGCCCCTGGAATGTGAATATTGGTTCTCTCAATAGTGCCTCATAAGTCCATGAAGCTATCTTCACTCTTTTTCATTCTTTTCTTTTTGTTGCTCTAATTAGATGAATTCTACTGCCCTGTCATCAAGTTTTCTGATCCTTTCTTCTGCTTGACCTAGTCTTCTATTGAAACCTTCCTTGAAATTTTCAGTACAATTCTTGTATTCTTCAGCTCTATTATTTCTGTTTGGTATTTTCTGTTTGTTGAAATTCTCACTTTGTTCATGCATTGTTCTCTGAACCTTAGTGAGCATTGTCACGATCACTATTTTCAAACCTTTATCAGGAAGGTCCTCTATCTCCATTTCATTTTTCTTTCAGAGTTCCTTTGTTTGGAATTATTCTTCTGCTTCTTCATTTTCCTTGACTCTCTTTGTAGGCTTCTGTACATTAAGACATGCACTTCTCCCAGTCTTGAACAAGTGGTTTCATGTACAGGAGATGAACCTTATACTTTAGCTTGGCCTACACTCTTGGTTGTCTCTCAAACTACCATATTCAAGCTGCCATCTTTGTTCATAGTGGCTCCCAGTAGTTGATATGTGCCAAGACCTAACAGATTCCCAAAGGAAGGATCTCGATCATCAGCTAGATGCAGATGGACTGAAATCCAGACCCTCAGAAAGTAGCTTTTAAATTGTGCAAATAGACTCCTCTCAGGGAAAGACTGATAAATGGGTGTTTCTGTCTGCCCCTTCAGGACTCAGTCTTGGGGAGAATCACTGGCTAAGGATTGCTTCTCGTCTTCTACACTTTTGTGGATTTGGCAAAAACAAGCCCGACTGGCCATCAGGCAGTCAAGCAGTGTGTCCTCTGGGTAGCAGCTGGCCCTAGTGCACCCCAGACCTTCCCACCCATTTCAATGTGGGGATTTACTTGTTTATTTAATATGTAGGGGTTGTTGGGCTAGTTTCAGGGTGTCTTTCAGAGGGAATTGAACCATGTGTAGCTACTTATTTGGTATATATGTGGAAAGAGGTGAATTTAGGAGACGATTTGATCAGAATTCCCCAAAATAATAAAATGTTATTTTCTGCTCACAGTACCTATTCATACCAGGTTTTCTGGGTGCCCACCTTGGCCTCACCCTATTCTAGAGTCCAGGCTAATGGAGTAGCCACTCTCTGGAACACTGACAGTTACTGTTACAGAGGGAAAAACACTCTGGAACATCTCTTTAATCAATAAGTAAATGCTCGGTTCACATCTCATTGGCTATCAAACTTTACATGTTTTCACCAAGACCCAATGGCTTCAGGAAGCACAATGCTACTTACGTGCAGAGAGCCATAAATAGCTGGTGATCAAGCTAACGAATACCACACTGAGCTAAGAGGGACTCAGTAAAGGCAAAGGGTGGACGTGAATCACCATGGGACTGAGATGGGCATCATAAAGAGAGAAAGGCCAAATAAAAGGCCAAATAAAAGATGGTAAAGTCATCACAAATAACTGCACCCATTAAACACCACATTTTGAAGCACATTTATGACATAGAAAATTGTTAAAACATGTTTCAAATTGTACATATACTCCAACCCCAATAGTATCTGTGTTAATATATTCAATAAAAAAATCACTCAAAAACAGATGAAAGGGTTTTTTACTCTCCCAACATGAATATAAAATGACAGCTTTAATATTGCCTATTCTCCTCTTTTTTCTATTTATTTCTCCCAATATACCTTTTTAAGTTGCCTCTAAACTGATTAATAGTGATGAGTTAAGCAGACAGATATTTCAAAGGATTAGATTCTGCTACTGAGTTTTGGGGAACTAGTAGGTGTTCTATTCATTTTGCACAGTTTTAATTAACAATCTGACTTAAATTTTAAAATTAATCCTTTCTTTCCAAGAGAAACTACATTTTAGGGAAAACAGAAGAACTGGGGAACATACAAGAATCATTACCAAGGATTTAATGTTCACATGAAATTCCAAAAAATAGGCTGATTATTGTTAACTATCATGGGGAAAATAGGTGATGATAGTAGATAGGTAGGTCCCTTTAAGGCAGAAAGGGTAGGCATGAAGGGCTGTTGTGCAGCTCAAGTCTAATATTTAGTTGACGTAAAATATTTCATCTGGTACTTTGAAGTAGGTGGTGTGTGTTTGTGTGTGTGTGTGTGTGTTACCACAAATCAAAGTATAAACAAGACATGAGCAAAATTGCATTTTATAAACATCTGGATATTGTGTTCCTCGGGCCTATGCCTAAAGATTCAGAAATCAGCTGGCAATAATTCCAAATCCATCACTGATTAAAACACTTTCAAACATAAACCTCTGGGTCTTGCTGTGGTTTCAGATTGCACTGGAACATTCCATAAGGTTAATCCATTTCGTAAACACTATGCTGAGGTATAGTCTTAAATACAGAGTTTGAATTTTAAAAAGAAGAGGTAACTAAAGTCATCCAAAAATATATGCAAGTTAACTCTTGAAAAATTAGTAATCAAATAGAAACCATTATTTCTACCTTTAGAGCTATAATTTAACTTTTGTGAGAAATTAACATTTATTACCTTTTTGAATCATAAAAAATGTCATCAAATATTGAATCAATTCTCCATAATCTGATCCCTTTTCAAGTAATTTCTGCTTTTAAATAGCAAAACAGATACAATTTGTAAAGTTATTTTCCTAGTTGCCCTGCAAGAATATTATATAACCTAATAGATCTGGGAAATTTTCCTAAGCAACCTGGCATAATGCTTTAAAACTGTCAACAGATTTGCTGAGCTTGTCACAAGCCTTCTGCTTTCATTAAAAATAAATCATTCATCAACCTGTGACTAATGTAATCATTAATTACCAGAATTTAAACATTTGGCTACCAGGTTGACTTTGGCAACCAAGAATTTCTAACTCACTAAAGGGCATATAAAGGACTCATGAATTAAATTAACTCATTCTGGTCACTTAATTGTGTAATTATAAATATTAATAATATATTCTATTGTAATCATATAATATTAGAAATAGTAAATCAATTCACAAAACATCTGAAGTACTTAGCAAAGCCATATTCTGTGCTAAGACAATGAAGATAGGCTACATCTGTGAACAAAACAAATGTAATTCTTGTCTTTTGGGGGAAAAAATAAGTTTCCATTTTTGCAAAAGCTTTTTGAGCATTTATTTCCAGCCTAACCTGAATGCCATCCTCAGATTCTCCACTTCGCTCCAGGCATTGCTTACATATTTACCTCTATTGTCTACCACTAAATGTGCACCCTAATACACAGTAGGCTTTTAATAAATGTTTGATGGATGAATGAATAAGATTATTTCCATGTGTTTTTTTTTTTGCCAAGCAAGTTCTCATACATTTTATTTTTTAATAAAAATTATATGAGGTATGTATTATTATTATCTAGACAAAAAAAAAATAAAGACACTCTGGCTCAAATTTAAGTAATTTGCCCAGTATCACACAACTAGTGATTAAAGGAACTGAAATTTGAACTAAGATTTTGTCAAAATCTACAATGAATGTTTTATGGGGACATATTATCTCTCACTACTCTCCCCACATTATACACCATCCTACTCCTCCAATTAGCTATTGGTGCCATTTCCTTATGTTTGAAAATATAGAGGACAAGCAGATTTAGGATGCAATTTTAAATATTCCTTAAATAAGAACATTTACTAAGAATTCATTTAACAATTATTCATTCAAGCACTCTTTTGAGTTTGGAAAATATGGCAACAAATATATTTTGTTATCATGGCTTGTGGACCTTTGGGGTTTTCATGGTCCTATATTCTGCGTTGTTTCATCCTTGAAAACATGGAACACATAACTGTCTTGTATTCTGCTGCTCAGGCCAACATTCTGTGCAAGACTCCTGAAACCCTTATGAACACAGACCTGCCCCCTTAGTCTTTTCTTCTTCACATATGCTTCCATTTATAAAAGAAATAAGCTTCTTCAATTCAATCTCAACCCTTTACCCTTTTACTCCCCACCATCAATACGTATCTCCTCCTATCCAACTTCGGTATCTCTGTTGCCTTCTCCCCGCTATGAATAGGGACCTTGCCAGGGTCAGCCTTCAGTATTTTTGCACTCAGTTTACACTCTTTCTACACTCTTCTTCCATGGAAATGTCATTCCTTCCCATACATTCAATTATCACAGCTACTCAGAGGTCTGCTTCCCACTCCAAGTCTAATTTCTCCAACTCTGACTTCTCTGCCAGGCACCTAACATTGATTTCAATTATCTGATATCTCCACCTGAATTAGGCCCCAAACCCAAAGCATCATCTTTCTCCCACTGCAAACACGTTTCCTTTATATTCCTGTAACTGTTATGGGCTTGAAACTCTAGAAACTAAACTATTTTCCCCCCTCCATCTGAATTGGCTAGGCTTAAAATCTACTACATGTAACAAAATCTCAGTGGCTGAAGGTGATTTAATCCTTCCTCATGGAGAAGTCCCATAAAACTTAGCCTAGGTCTGATATGATAGGACAGTTCTGCTCCATGAAGTCTTTGCAGGCTCAGGCTCCATCTAGTTCAACCCTCCACAAATCCTAGGATCCCAATGGGCATCCAAAATTTGACCAAGATCATCTAAGCAGCAGATCTAAGTAGTGAGACAGAAAAAGCTATAGAAGAAAATGCCTATATTCAATCAAAGTCCATATTCCTAAACTAGCTTCTTAAGACCAACCAAAATTTGATCATAGACTACTTTTCTGGTTTTAAGTAATTCCATTGCCTAAAATTGAGACCACCTAACTACTTACAATAATATATGCTATCACTTACTGAGAATCAGAGAGTTTACATAGATTAATACCTATCTTCACTCACACACACACACACACACACACGTTAAATCATTAGTATTGTTCCATTAAAGATGAGAAATATGAGATTCAGAAAGGTTAATAAGAACACAGTCCCATATTTATAAGTAAAAAGGGATTTGAAAGCATATCTGTGTGACCTAAAATACATTGTTTCTCTGCCTCCTCCATGCCCACCCCCACCTTTCAACACAGAGATAGCTATCAGACCTGCTCTCCTTTTTAATGGTGTTGTTCCTGCTCCTACCTCACCCAAATGCTCACATTCTCCATTCATGTTGAGGTCAATCACTTATTGACATTCAAACCATCTTCCATGATCTATTAAAATACCCTCTCCTTCACAGAAACTTCAGATTTATTTGCCCTCCCTCCTTCCCTCTGCTCAATTCCACAGCAACCCCAAGTATTTTCCCACCAAATGCCCACAATAGTTTTGTTTGTATTTCCTTTAAAGTTTTAGTCATACCTTATCTTATACCATGGTTGTCTCTATCCCAGCCTGCACTGCCTGAAGTCTCTTCATTCCCAGAGTGCTGGACCAATGTTTTTGTCATGTGCAGGCCCACTATGGGTAGTGAGTGCCAGGCATTCTGGGTAATTACCTACTTTTTGTTAAGTGAATAAACCTGAATTTGCAAAGGGAAGTGAGAATATGAAGAATGTTTATGATATCCTCGTCCTGTTCCTACATCCTCAGTGTCACAAAGTACTGACTGGGGAAACAGAACATCTGGTAAATTTTAGTGACCTAAACAACCTTCCTTAATCCTTGTTGCTTTTCCTCCTTCTGTTCCAATTTTGTTGCCTCAACTCTGTCCCCAGTCCATTAACTTTTTGCCCCTTTCATTGTTCTTTCCAATTTTCTGCTTAGACATAAGCTTCTAAAATTACTGGTAAAAAGCAGACACTTTCTTAGATAACAATGTTGCTCCTAACTGCAGTATTTTTGTTTGGTTTCTATTTTCTATGGTCTAAAAATGCTCATGCTGACTGAGAATGTAGCCAATTAAATGTAGACAATTGTTACTACATAGCACCAACAGCAGCATCCCAGTCTTATTCATTTTTCTACGACCAATGCGAAGCCCGATGTCTAACGGTTAGTAGTGATTCAACACCTGCCTGATGAAGAGCGAGCAAATGACTCCAGAGGAGACACCACTTTATCCTTGACCCTCCACCACTACATTTCAAAGAATTAAACTAAATCAAACTTCAAAATAAATCAGCCTTTATTACCAGGGAACTCACTCTGAAAGCCCGTCTACTCATTTTTTGAAAGCAAGCGTTACAGCCTTTTGTTTAGAAAGGCTATGAATGCTGCCTAAAGCTCAGCTAGTACAAAGGAAAAAGGAATGAGAGATCTTCCTTTAGAATTTTAGGTTAAGTGTCCAGGGGGGTTTGAGACATCTCACCTCCTATGTATGCAGCAAAGAGCTTAATTCTACCCTGCAGTGGAAAGAGACCCAAGACCACTCTCCCGGCAGATCTGTCCTGTGCACTGGAGGAGTGCCTATGGCTGCACACACGTGCACATCCCATGTACACCAGGCTCAACCTTTCCCGCTGTTCAATACCAATAAATGCCTAGAAAATGCTGCCTTCCCCCTCCCCGTGCCTGGCAAGGAAAGGGACTGCTGCTGAGCCAAGGAGTCTGAGGAAATCTGAAAGGAGATTCAGGTCCATGGAGGAACCATCCACAAGACTGCTTTCATGCCAAGCATGTGGGACAATTACTGATATGAATAGAGAGCAGGCCCCCCAGCTTTGGAGCAGTGGCCAGTATTCTCTCAGTGCAATAACAGCTAAGCTTTCAATTGGGAAATTGCCTTCACTGAAAATGTGCTGTTATTGATGATTTTCTTTTTCTACTGAATGTCTACTCAGTGCTTACTTACATCATTCCCCTGTTGTTTCAGATTCACAGTGGTTCTCAACCTTCTGGCCCTTTAAATACAATTCTTCATGTTGTGACCCAACCATAAAATTATTTTTGTTGCTACTTTATAACTGTAATATTGCTACCGTTATGAATCGTAATGTAAATATCTGATGTGCAGGATGGTCTTAGGCGACCCCTGTGAAAGGGTCGTTTGACTGCCAAAGGGGTCGAGACCCACAGGTTGAGAACCACTGTTTTAGAGAATATGTTGAAGTCTGATAATCCACTACATCAAGCAAGTTAAACTCGAGGCCCGTGGGCTGCATGCAGCCCACAATGAATATTTTTGCAGCCCAGCCAATACAACGGTATGTAAGAAACGTTTTAATAAAAATTTTCTAATTTAATTTTTACATTATCCTGTCAGTGAATACTTTAGCAGCCGATTGCCACGTCATTAGTCTTGTCCTGACTTGCTTGGCATGCGCAACAGGAAATATTTCACTTTCAGAGAACAAGAAAAAATAGATTTATTTGCGTTACGCCTATTAATTTGTGCAGTTCTTCAGTGTCTGGTAAGTTAATGTTCAAGAAAAAATATTAATTTTTATTAAAATGTTCTATTATTTTATGTTAATGATGACTCATTTATTTCAGCTCTTTGTATTCAGCATGCCTCTATCAAAATAAACCTGCGTTTCTATGAAAATGGAAGCTTTTGTTTTTCTGCGGCCCACATGAACTTAAACCTTACTTATTTGGCCCATGTTAGCCTTGAGTTTGACATGCTTGTGCTACATGCTGGTCTAACACATTGTAAAAGTACTGAAAGTACCCGCAGGACAGCCCCAGGACTGAAGGGGCAAGGGCAACACAGCAGGCAAGCCTCAGTGTGCTCAGCCAACAGGCCTCCCCATGTTCCCAACAGAACCATTTGGTACTAGGTCCAACCAAGCTACTATATGGAATGAAAGTCTTAAAAGTACTGGTCCGGTTAAAAGGAAGCTCAAAATCCTAAAATTCAAACTTTAATCATGTTCGAAAATAAGTTGCCAATCTCTATTAAAATTAAAAATTCATATTTTTCAATCCAGAAATTCCAGTTATTAGTAATTGTCATAAGTAAATAAGTATACACTTGAATTTTAATTGTAAGATTGCAAAAGTGAAAATTAGAAATAATCAGCATGTCCATAAATAGGGAGAAGGCTACATACATGATAGAAGACAATATATCCTGCAATGAAATAATCCACAGGATTTAAAACCAATGGAAGAGATTTTCTACTTCTAGGTGTAATGCATTGTTGATAGTAGGCCAACATTTAAAAAACAACAACACAAGAGAAGTCAAATAAATTACAAAAAAAACACAAAAAAACAGATTTAAAGCTAGCAGAGAGTTACTGAAACATAAAGGGCTAAAAAAAAAAGTAAAATTCCAGAAAGAAAATATTTCAGAGGTGACCTGAGTATATGCATGAGTCACCTGCCACTCTGGAGCTGGTGCTTACAAAGGATCAGGATAGGCCTACGCAGAGGACGCTGCCAGGGTGAGAAGCAAGCAGGTCCTCGACAGCCTCCAGCCTTAAGTGATGGAAGTGGAGACTTGAGGGGCCTTGACTACAGAGTTGGTCTCTCTGTCAAGTTGTCTGACAAGTTCTAAAGCTGCACAGAGCAGAAAACTAAAGAACTAAGCCAAAACTCCTCAAAAGCAGGTAAGAAATTCTGTATTTTGTCAAAGTTAAATATTCAAAGATCTATCAGGCTCTTAAATGAAGGTCTGGAGGGCCATGCTCTAGAAACAGAGAGAACCACAAGCTGTCTGAGTCTCAGTAAAATTGCAACTTAGTCTATAGTTGGATGAAGACAATCTGTCCCTCAACTTGATTTGTCTAGTAAAGGTAAGGTAAACCTTGAAATCCACCGAAGCTGTTTATAAATTGTTTTGTTTTGTTTTTATTTATTGATGAGAGAGAGAGAGAGAGAGAAACACCAACTTTGCTGCTCCATCTATTCATGCATTCATTGGTTGATTCTTGTATGTGCCCCTACAGGGACTGAACTCACAACTTGGGCGTATCAGGATGATGTTCTAAACAACTGAGCTATCCAGCAGGCCTAAATCCTCTATAGCTTTTTAAAACAATGTCTGGCATGCAAACAAATATTATCAGGCAAAATACAAACTACACATTTACATAACATACACACGCATACATACTACTTACACACATACATGCATATGTCAATGCATGGAAAGTCTAGAAGAATATACATCAAATTCACATTGGTGAGTCTATCTAAGGATACTGACTGGAAGACAGCAGTCAGGGATACTCAAGGGTAAAACCTATCTGTATTGTTCAAATCTTATTTTTTAAAATTAATTCTCAAAACTAAAACGGTTTAGTCACGTTGAAAGTAGAGAAATACACATAGCTTCTTGCATCACAGAAAACTGTTTTCTGCATTTCAGCAGCTGGGCAATTAGTGTGGCAGCTGCCTATTTGCCTTGATAGGATGGCAGGAAAGAAGCCTGTAGGAGTAAAGGGAGTTAGATCTCATCTTATTAACTACCCAGCAGTGGAGATTTCAGTCACATCCATTTTATTAATTCGATTTTGCATTAACGATTTTCATTTAGGTAGAAAAAGAAATAACATTGTTTATTTGAGACGTGGCTAGGCAAAGAATTTGGAAGGTAAGCCAGGAATTGGAAATAAAGATTAAACTCAAAGTAGGTAGAAGATTACATAACAAAGGCAGACACACCTGCCTGTCTAGATGAGGCCTGGCACAAGTTGGAGAAAACAAATGGTCCAAGAGGAACAATTACAATTGGAAGCTGGGGGGAAGTGTGCAGAAGAACCCCTAGAAAGGCTTGGGTTCCCCCACGATGGTCATGACTCCCTCCCCTGTGCTCTCACAAGACTTGCTATTCCTCTTATTAACCTTAGGACATTCTTCCTTGAGATACAGTCTTCATGTCCACATCTTCTCTGCACTCAACGCTGAGGCCCCAGAGGGCAGACACTGTGTCTGTCCTGCCTCCCTTCCAGCCACATCCACACATGCTTCGTGCTCTTCACTTCTTTATCATCTAAGCCAAGATAATTCTGAATGTAGTGCTTACCAGAAAAAACATGTTAAAACAGTTAGACATTCACATTGCAGGGCACAATTTATTAAAGCAATCAGTTCTTCTGCTCGGCTGATATGGCTCAATGGTTGAATGTCAACCCATGAACCAGGAGGTCACAGTTTGATTCCTGATCAAGGCACGTGCCCAGGTTGTGGGCTCAATCCCCAGAAAGGGGCATGCAGGTGGCTGCCAATCAATGACTCTCATCATTGATTTTTCTACTCCCCTTCGCCCTCCTTCCCTCTGAGGTCAGTGTGTGTGTGTGTGTGTGTGTGTGTGTGTGTGTGTGTGTAACAATCAGTTTGAATTATGAATTCAGTATCTAATGTCTGCCTAGAATTATGCTAAACTCAGTTTTTTGCAGCGTAAAAATGGTCATGACTCACCTCTTCCTTGTCTGCCTTTCTGATCAGCCTTGCTTCCCTTTCTCCTAGAGGTACTAACTGGGTCAGCAATTTCGAGTTATGGGGAACACAGGAACAAGAAAAGCAACAGGAAGCAAATACCAGTGGAGGACCAGTATACAGAAAGCATATAATAACTATTGATTGACCACCTGACAACCAAAAAGTCTGATCTGGCTACAATATGCACAAAACTTATAAAAGGACCACTGAAAAACACTGTGCCACCGAGGCCTTCCATACTTACTCTGTTGGGAATGAGTTTTCATTTTTCATTTTGATAGCTGACCAACAGCCCAGTGAAAAATCTCCCCTGACTGTGCACCCTTCTATGAGGAAAAGACTGCTGACGGGCAAACAAAGCTCTTCTGAAATCTTCTGTTCGAAGCAGGTGCCTAGAAGAAATGACCTCAGAAGAGGTCTCAATATGTCCTTAGGCAGAGAGGGAGGAGGTGTTTTCCTTGTTTTGTTTTTATAATGAACGTGCAGATGCTCCTCAGATCCCTCTGGGCACTGCTTTCTGGCACTCCACGTTTATTGGCCTACGTTTATTTATTTATTTTCCAATTCCAGTTGATATTCAATATTATATTCCTCTTACAAATCTGCCTCTTCCCTAGTAATCATGCACTACTGGCTGCCAAATTTCAGCAAGGCTGTTTGTGGCTGGGCAAATCCATAGGTGGGCTGCCCATGCCTATAGACAAAGCCAGAGGAACCGTTCAATTACAGGCCTGCCCAGGCAGGGTGGATGGGTCTAGGCCAAGCATGTCAAACTCTCGGCCCGCGCGCCGCATGCCTCATTTATTAGCAATAGTTAGTTTCTGAGTTTGACATGCTTGGCTAGGCAATTTCAGCCTACACAAGAAAGGAGAGCCTTGGCCCACTTCCCTAGCCAATCACATGGCAGATTATCAAACAGTTACCTAAGGCTCACGGGAAACCAAGCCTGGCTTCTGGGAAAGGCCACCCCATCTGAATTTCCTGGAACATACTATCTAATTAACACTAATCAGAAAATGTAAGACCTAGTCCTTGCTTTCATGGAAGTTATGATCTAGTGAACACATGTAGAACAACGGAACCAGAAAAGAGATCTTTCCTTAACCACCTTTTTCATTCTTTTTCAACACAGCAATGACCGAATCCGAAGCAATGTGATTTCCATGTTACTTTTAGGGCCTCCACCAGAAAGCAAGCTACATGCCTGTAGAGGGTGCTTCCGTCTTGTTCTCCTCTGTATCTCAGCCTAGGATAGGCTGGTCCATACAAAGTACTCAATCAACATTTATATATGCATGCGTCCAAGGTACTAGGCACTGCTTTAGATACTGAAGCTAAGGCAGTTCCTCAGTATCTGATAAGGTAAGCAAGGGTCCTTCTTTCACTGCACCTATAGCATGATGAGAGAAGACAGATCGCAAAGAAGTTGACAAATAAATAAGCAAGGGAATATCAACGAAGAAAGTGCCATCAAGAAAATAAAACCTAGCACCCCTGAACACTTTGCTCCCCTCATCACACCCAAGCCACCAGCAAGTCCTGACAGCTTTGTCTACAAAACAGCCCAATCTGACCACTTTATACCATAATCCACTGCTACTGCCATAATCCAGCTACTACAACTTCTCACCTGGACCCCTGCAACAACTTTCTAAATGTCTGGTCTTCAAGCTATGCACAGATTGTGGGGAGCAGGAATGGTACCCCACAGCTAGAGATTTCCTAGAGCATAAATCAGAATGTTATCACTCTTCTTCTTAAAACTCATTTCCATTAGGGTATAATGCAAGCTCCAAACCAGGACTGACTTGACCTTCCATGAAGATGTGGCCCTGCTGACCGCCCTGGCCAGCCACTTGCTACCTCTCTCCCTCCCTTACCACCCCTGTTCTCGCCACACTGGCTTCTGTTCAGCGCCTAAAACAGGACACTGGCTCTCCCTGCTGAGTTTTTGCACTAGTTCCGTTCAAAAGGCTCTTTGCCCAGATTTCTGTGTCCGATGCCATCAATTGGTTTTGCCCAACTACGGGATTCTTCAGACCAAGCACATGTATCATTTAGTACAAAACTAAGTAATAAAACAAAGGGTGGGTTGTCTGCTCCACTTGGTACTTTATTCCTTCATTCACAATCAGCTTTTTCAATGAATAAGTTTCATCACTGAATTACCAACAATATCAAACCTTCCAAAACATGTACTTCCAGAGCTTACAGGCTGGAAAAATAAAGGTTCTCATGTAAATCAAATATTGACTCAAAAAAATAAAATAAAACCAAAAGAACACACACACAAAATCACTGCCCTGCATTAAAACCATCTGCTCTATTCGTGTACTTAAAACATAATTTGTCTTGCTCTTTCAGAAGGTCCGTTAAGTGACCAGTAACAGCACAGCGCAAGGCCGAGGGAAAGAATTTCACCGTGAGCATAAGCAAACAGCAAATGTCACATGAATTCCCAGTGTTCAGAGGTGAAATTCCGCCTGTGTCTATAAAGGTGGATCTCTCTTTTCCTGTTCTTAGGGCATGCTAAGAATATAATGGTTCACAGATTAGAGCCTTCCACAGTGCCCTGGCCTTGAATTTCAGAAGGTTCCACTTGGACCAAGGAAAATCTTATCTTCTTCTAAGTATGTTCCCATGACACTGATGCCACAGATTCTCTTTCCAGCAAGTGAGAGCCAGCAAAATCAATCAGATTGTGTGGCAAATGGGGGAAAGTGTTTAAGGACACTTTGGTAATATCAGGCCAAGAATTGTCAAACTTTAGTCAGTATTGGGGACTGTCCAAAATGTCAGTATTTTTAAAAATTTAGGTGATGGTCCCCTAACTGGTTTGGCTCGGTGGATAGAGCGTTGGCCTGTGGACTCAAGGGTCCCAGGTTCGATTCCAGTCAAGGGCACGTACCTTGATTGCAGGCACATCCCCAGTAGGGAGTGTGCAGGAGGCAGCTGATCAATGTTTCTCTCTCGTTGATATTTCTAACTCTCTATTCCTCTCCCTTCCTCTCTGTAAAAAATCTAATAAAATATATTTTTTTTAAATGTAGGTGATGGATTTATATATTAAACAAATATGTGCCCTAACAAGTCTGGGAAGCATCAACGATAATAAGTATTAGTAAGAAACATAAGGCTTCTTCAAATATGTGCCCAAATGGGTGTGGGGAGCATCAGTGGTACTAAGCATAAGTATTAGTAAGTACTGGATATGGAAGGAGAGATATCATAAATAGTTTCAGGAGAGTACTGCTGGGCCTTTACCTTTCAAGTTGGAAGGTATCAGGAAATCTAATTTATTAACTGTTATTTGCCAATGGAAGGATATAGGCATCTTATGCTAAGCCACTATCAACTCTTTTTCTTAACAACTTCCAAGAAGAACCATACTTGTGTTTCAAGGTTCCATTTGGGTTAACCATGAACAAGTAAGAACAGGGGAGAGACAGACAGATAGGCCACCTGCATCGTGATCTGTGTGCTCGATGAGAGTGTTTCCAGTCGTGCCATCTGGTATGTCCTGGCACTTTGTCACCCAAATTGCTATTCTCCTGAACAAATTTAGTTTCCCCTAGACAGTGCAGCTTAACGGACTCGTATTACCTAGATGACATCTGTCAAAAGAAGAGTGAAAGATTTCCCCAAGCCCTGAATTGAAGGAGAGAGGGAAGCAGAGAGGGAGAGAGGGAGAGACACAGAGAGGAAGAGCAGAAGCGAGGAAGGGGGCGAGAAGACGGGAAATGTGCAGAGCAGGAGGCTGTTTCTTGGGGGTCAGTATACTCTTATCCTCGCCTACAAATGTAATGCCAGAAGGTGGGAAAGAAGGAAAAGCACCACTTCCAATCACATTTGTGAAGACAAATACTTGTATTTGAACACATGGTTGAACACATGAAACACGAAAACAGTACAAACTACCTTCACCCTAAGCTGGCATCATTTGTGTCTGTTTGCTGTGTATGGCGTTTTGTTTTGTTTTGTTTTTCATTAAGGAAGAAACAGCAGTGGAGAATCTGACCTGTTTTGGAGAGGACCAGTGCTCTTCTCCATCTCGGCTGGAACAGGCTTCAGTAACAGGCAAGGGCAAGTGGCTGAGAGATTTCATTAACCAAGTCTTGGTTTTGAGGTTAGCATATCTGCAGATCTGCTCTTTCCTCCCTAGGTCTCGGGGAGTTGCCAATACGGGCAAAAGCAGTGATGCTAATGGGCGGAAGGTGCCATGGGGCAAATCTCTGGAAGGAGAGAGATCATAGTGTCCAGGCGAAAACTATGTCTGTGCCTTTACCTTTCAATTTGGAAGATACCAGGAAATCTAACTTATTAACTGTTCTTTGCCACTGGAAGGTACTGAATAAAGAGAAGAAGGTAGGGGACATGAGGGAAGGATGGGAAACAAATGGGCCTCACAGAAAAACCTCAAAATCCACCTTCTGAAGCAAATCAGCCGCTGTCCCTAATGCTGGTGTTAGTGTATCTGTTGGCAGATTTGTCCTTTCATTCTCTTGATCTGGTCTCAGTTGGACTTGGGCTTCTTTTATAACTTTTCCTAAAATGATCTTACAAACCCTCTGATCTGTGAATATTTTTCCTTTATTTCAAGTTTAGTTAAAAAACAAACAAACAACTTTTCAAAATATCCTAGGATACAGTCTTGATCACATTATGTAAAATGTGTCTAAAGCTCCCTGCCTCCTAAGGCCCTTGCAAGGAGATGATATTAATAAAGTACCTTATACTTAAAAGCTGTTCACTATATGTTAGCTATTTTCTTTTCCTCATTTTGAATTAAGAGACTCCTAGAATTTACAGTAGAAAAATCTAGAGCAGTAATGGGCAGTATTTAGGCATATATCCATAAACATGCGTTCTTTGGAAATAAACCCAAATAAAGATAAAAATTGATGTAACATCACAAAGCCTATTTAGGGTATTTATGAGAATCAGATTCCCTTTTTAAAAATTATTCCAATGGAACAGTATTTTAAGTACACCGTGGGGTTATGGATGCAGCGGGTGCTAAGCAACATGAGGCATGTAAGCAGTAAAGATCTATTTCACAGCTTCTTTTTTAGCAGGAGAAGATGACATTTCATTGGCCTCACCTCCCTGGAGAGTAAAAATCAAGCCCCAGCGGAAAGCCAGGCAGCTGATACGTAGGCTCCTTCCCCGCTGCGGAGAGGAACCAGAAAGCCTGGGGAAAGCTGGCCTCCTCGCGAGCTAAGTCTGCATTCCCTGTGAGGGCTCAGGACATGGTTCACTTTGCTAAAAGTCCTATAACATGAGCAAAGCAGCACCATTATGTGGCTTTTAGAAGCTCATTGAATTTTCTAAACCCCTAAAGATATCAGTTTGGTGGGGCGGAGCTCACAGAGATTAAATCAATGCATGCCTAAATTGATTTACACTTAATCCTGGAAGGCTGAGTGCAATCTGACAGAGAGCTATCCATGAGAGTTGAGAGAAAAGAAACATGGTACCAGGAGCTAAAACATGTGTGACCTATGGACCCAATTCCTCATCTGTAAAATGAAGGGCTCTCTAAAGGTGCATCCAGGCCCAACATTTTAAAAAATACATTTTTACTGATTTCAAAGAGGAAGGGGGGGTGGGGAGAGAGACAGAGACAGAGAGAGACAGAGAGAGAGAGAAAGAAACATCCATGATGAGAATCATTGATCAGCTGCCTCCTGCACACCCCCTACTGGGGATCGAGCCAGCAACCCAGGCATGTGCTCTGACCAGGAATGAACCATGACTTCCTTCCTGAGCCAGGTCCAACATTTTCGAAATCTAGGTTCTAAAAGTGAAAAGTAGAAATAGGAAGAAGCTGCTTATAAAAAATTCCAAGAGTCAAAAAACCAAAACCGAAAAAGACCACTAAAACATGTGTAGAAATGATGATGTGTTATCAGCCAACATCTGTAAATGTCTTATTAGGGCCCCCAGCACTGTCCAGGTACCTTACAGTTGTTAACTCTCAATCCACTCTGCCTTCCTTTCTGTCATACTTCTTGCTGTATTTATACACAAGGAATAAAGACAGGCATGCTGAGGTGACGATCCAGCGAAGAGGAAGATGAGTTGAGAATATATTAGTTTAAGTTTACGCAGATGTTCATTTCCATCCTGGTACAGAAATGAGACCCAGGACTACTGGTATCATAACACAAGGGGCAGAGATCACATTAGGCTAAGAATCAGTCCTGCAATTAGTGCAAGTATGGAGATAGCAGTAGAGAGTCAGAAGCGAATCATTAGAAAAAAATTTCTCAAGTATCAGATATGTAACACTACAAATATATGCCAACAAATTGGACAATCTAGAAGAAATGGATAAATTTCTATAAACATTCAATCTTTTAAGACTGAATCAGAAAGAAACAGAATCTGAACAAATTGATTATGACAAAAATTGAAGCAGTAATAAAAAGTAAAACTCCCAACAGCCTTGGCCCATGTGGCTCAGGTTATTGGGATCATCCCATACACCAAAAGGTCATACACCGAAAGGTTGCTGGCTCAATTCCCAGTCAGGGCACATGTCCAGGTTGTGAGCTTGATCTCCATTAGGGGGCATGCAGGAAGCAGCGAATGATGTTGCATTCTCACACTGATGTTTCTGTTTTCTAAAACTCTCTAAAACTCAATAAACTGTTCTTTGAAAAAAAACAAACACTCTGAATAAATAAGAGTCCTGAACTAGATGGCTTCATAGGTAAATTTTACCAAAGAAGAACTAATACCAATCTTTCTCAAGCTCTTCCAAAATATGCAAAAGGTCTGAAGACCTCCAAGGACATTTTGTGAGGCCAACATTATCCTAATTCCAAAACCAGGTAAAGAAACTACAGAAAAAGAAAATTATACGCCACTATTCCTGATGAACATAGATGCAAAAATCCTCAACAAAATGTTAAGCAAACTGAATCCAGCAATACAATAACAAGATCATACAGAATAATCAAGTGGGATTTATTCCTGGGATCAATCAATGTGAAACACCAAATAAGCAAAATGAAGGATAAAGATCAGATGATATCAACAGATGCATGAAAAGCATTTGACAAAATCCAGCACCAATTTATGATAAAAATTCTCAGCTGAGTTGAAATTGAAGGACCATACCTCAACACAATAAAGGCCATCTATTGACAAACCCATAGCTAATATACTCAATGGGGAAAAATTATAAAGGCTTCTAACTACTATTATTTGAAGATTCCATGAAACTGTATATAAAGAACCCTAAAGATTTCACACACACAAAAAAAAAACTACTAGAATTAAAACTACTAGAATCGCCTGGCAGGTATGGCTCAGTGGTTGAGCATCAATCTATGAACCAGGAGATACCAGTTCGATTCCCATTCAGGGCATATGCCTGGGTTGCGAGCTCGATCCCCAGAGTGGGGTGCGCAGAAAGCAGCTGATCAATGATTCTCTCTCATTGATGTTTCTTTCTCTCTCTCCCTCTCCCTCCCTCTCTGAAATCAATATTTAAAAAACTACTAGAATTGATAAATGAATCGATAAAGTAGCAGAATACAAAATAAATATTCAGAAATCTATAGCATTTTTATATATTAATAATAACTATCAGAAAGGAAAAAAAAACTAAGAAAACAATCCCATTTACACTTGCATTAAAAAAATACCTAGGAATAAATTTAACCAAGAAGGTAAAAGAGCTGTATTCAGGAAATTATAATATGTTAAAGAAAGAAATTGAAGAAGATTCAAATAAATGGAAACATATACTGTGCTCATGGAGAGAAAGAATTCGAACCATTAGAATGTCCATGCACCCAAAACAATCTAGATTCAATGCAATGCCTATTAAAATACCAATAACTTTATTCATAGAATTAAAATAAATAATTCAACAATGTGCATGGAATCACAAAAGACCCCAGATAACCATAGCAAAATCAAGAAAGAACAACAAAGTCGGAGATACAATGCACCTGATATCAAACTATAATACAAGGCCATAGTAATCAGAACAGCATGGTACTGCCATAAAAACAGACACATAAATCAATGGAAGAGAATAGAGAGCCCAGAAATAAACCCAAGTCTATATGGTCAACTCATATTTAACAAGGGAAGCAAGAATATACAATGAGGTAAAGATAGTCTCTTCAATAAATGGTGCTGGGAAAATGGAACAGATACATGCCCCAAAAAGCCCCAAAAACTAGATCACCTTGTTACAACATATACAAGAATAAACTTAAAATGGATTAAAAACATAAATGTAAGACTGAAACCATAATACTCCTAGAAGAAAAAATAGGCAGTAAAATCTCAGAAATTTCCTGTAGCAATATTTTTTTTGACATATCTCATCGGGCAAGGAGAACAAAAGAATATAAACAAATGGGACTATACCATGCTAAAAAGGGTTTGCACATCATAGAAAACCATCAAACAAAACGCAAAGAAAACTTACTGAATGGGCGAAGGTATTAGCTAATGATAAATCTAATAAGGGGTTAATACCCCAATTTATAAGAAACCACACAACTTAACACCAAAATCACATACAATTCACTTAAAAAATGGGAGCCCTGGCCAGGGTGGCTTAGTTGGCTGGAGTGCCATCTGGTACACCAAAAGGTCTTGGGTCTGATTCTCTGTCAGGGCACATATCCAGGTTTCAGCTTAGATCCCCAGTTGGGTACCTGGAGGAGGCAGCCAATTGATGTTCCTCATTCTATTTCTGTTTCTTTCTCTCCCTTCCTCTCTCTCTAAAAAAATCAATAAAACATATTCTCAGATGAAGATGTTTTTTTAAAAATGGGCAAAGGACCTAAATAGGCACTTCTACAAAGAGGACAGAGAGGTGGCCAATCGATATATGAAACGATGCTCAATGTGTCCTGGCCTGCGTGGCTCAGTTGGTTGGGGTCATTCTCTGCACTGAATTGTTGCTGGTTTAATTTCCTTGATCCCACTGACTCACCAGCTGAGCCAGTTACCCCCTCATAACCCTAATGATGTGAAAGTTGGAGGGGGTGAATAACTTACAGTTTTCTGTACTATATCACAGATACTAGTTAACTTTCCCCTCCCTGCAAAGATACATCCTCATAGGCTTCTGAAAACCCATAATGAGGCATGTATTTCTCCCATAAAGGACTCTTTGAAAACACATTCCTCAAAATGAGCACTCCACAGCAAGGAAGGAAGGAAGGAAGGAAGGAAGGAAGGAAGGAAGGAAGGAAGGAAGGAAGGAAGGAAGGAAGGAAGGAAGGAAGGGAAGAAAGAAAGGAAGAAAGGAAGGAAGGAAGGAAGGAAGGAAGGAAGGAAGGAAGAAAGAAAGAAAGAAAGAAAGAAAGAAAGAAAGAAAGAAAGAAAGAAAGAAAGAAAGAGAAAGAAAGAAATCTGGAGAAACATAGAAGCAATTGCTAGATTTCAGATTTTTCTCATTTAACAATTACTAGCAATTATGTATGGGTTGAAGGCTCTTAATTTGCATATGGTATACACTGGTAGTGATAAACTAAAAAAAAAATAAAAATATTCAGGACTTATTACTCCAAAGCTCATGCTGTTAATGAAAAGGTTTAGAGGGAATGGTATTGATTGTACCCTGCTACTTCTCTGGAATAATTTGGATTCCTTTGGATACAAAAAAGTGAATTCCTTTCAATGCTTCAAATGTTCAAGCTTATAAAATACTAGCTTTGACAATTAAGCACTTTGTATTTTTTGACGCTTTATCAAAAAGAATGACAGTAATGAATTGTGACACATACACTTTTAAAAATCCATGAAACCATCAAAAAGAAGAAGTGTCGAGGCTCTTCTTCACAGAGGTGTGCCTGTTAATACATGTAACAGGAATAAATGAATTAGAAAAATATCTGCAACCAGCAATGTAATGATTGATTCAGGTAAGGCTCATCAACACATGCTAAATTTTTAAGGGGCAAAATTTGACTGGGTAAAATAAGATTCACAAAATCTCAGCACATCTCACCAAGGGCCTTCCCAATGAAGAAATCCAGAGATATTGCTTAGACAAGTGATCAAACTTAGCCTAATAAGGAAAAACTGACATTTGCTTCCTTGTGTAATGCAATAGGAGGGACACAACATTATCTATACAGAATTCTTGCCAAAACTATTTAATCTGCATCTAATAAAAGGAAATGATAACTCCGAACTGAGGTACACTGTGCAGATGGCTGCCATATCTATTCTTCAAAAGTGTCAGTGTAATGAAATATCAAAAGGTGAGGGAACAATTCCAGAGTAAAGGAGACTAAAGACACATGACAACTAAATGTAATATGTTTTTGATTGCATTCTGAGATTTTTTTACAGCAGGGACATTATTGACAATGGGGGACAACTGGGGAAATCTAAATATGGACGGAGGACACATTATGTAACATTTATATAACAATCCAAAATGTCATTGGTAGGAGAGTGGTCTTGCATTATGCTAGAGAAGGTCCTTGTTATTATGCATGTTGATGTGCTTATGGGTAAAGTGTTTTCAAGGTGTTATCTACCTTACTTTCATATGTTCTGAAAATATGAGCGAGCACGTGCAACTGTGCTAAAATGTAAAATACTGAATGTGGGTAAAGGGCTTATGAGTGGACACAGAAAGCAACGAAAAATTGACAAGTTAAAATTCATCAAAATGTAAAACTTTTCATCAAAAGACAGTTAAGCCAAAAAGAAACAAACAAGGAACAGTTACAACACCAACTGGGTGAAAATATTTGCAAAGCATATGTGTGAAAATGTATCTAGAACACATAAAGAATTCCTACTAATCAACGTTTTCAAGACAACCCAATTACAAAATGGGCAACACATTTGAACAGACCTTTCACAAAGGAAGACAGAAATGACCAATGAGCACATGACAGAGGGCTCAATATCATTAGTCATCAGGGACACACAGATCAGCACTTCAATGAGGTGACCTAAACACCCACCAGAATGGCTAAACTTAAACAGGCTGACACCACCAAATTTTAGGGCAACCTGAACCCTCACACGCGGCTGGTGGCAATGTAAAATGCTGTCACCTCTTTGGAAAAAGTTAGGCAACTTCTCTGAAAGAGTGTATGAGTCATTTCAACTTTACCACAGATTGATATTTTTAAAAAAAAGTTAGAGGGGAAAATCTGTGCTTTAGAATGTTGCTTCAGAAAAAAGACATGATTCAGTATATATTCATTTATAGTTGGTTCTCTATTCTTTTGACCTTAGATGATTTTTCTTACTAGTTATTCATTCAAAAAATATCTCCTGAGTTCCTGCCATGTACCCAGCAACCACCTGTGTACTGAGAATATAGTGTTCTACGAGGTCCCAGTCCTCGAAGAATTCACATTCTTGCAGAGAGATACATACTAAACAAGTAGATAGAGAGGTAGATAGATAGAAAGAAGTTACCAAATATTATTAGGACTGAGTATGCAGAGTAGATGCTAGGTAAGAGAATTAAAGAGGGGGAGAGAGAGGGGAGGAGGAAGAGAGAGAAAGGGAGAGAGAGAAGGAGAGGGTGGAGAGGGAGAGGGAGGAGAGGGGGAGAAAGGGAGAGAGGAAGACGGGGGAGAGAGAGGGGGAGAGAGGGAAAGCAGGAGGGAAGGAAAGAGGGAGAGAGAGATAACAAAAGCACATGCAATTGTAAAAGACTGACTTGAGGTCACTCAAAATTATTTTGGTTTCGATGCTATAGTAGACATTTTTCAAAGGGCACTGCACAAGCAAACAACATTGTCATAATCCTGAAACCTAAATTCAAAATGCATTAATTTCTTTTTACCAGCAGAGATTCAGAAAAACATGCCACAGTGATGTGACTTTTAAGCATTTGCTTTTGATAATCAAAAAACTGCAAGTAGATGGTGAACATTTATATATGTTTTAAAATTATGAATGCAAAACAGCAGCCAAGAATACATTTTTATATCAAGGTCATAAGCTGATGAAAAATGACAGTCTGTACTAGGAATGCAAAGAGACCATTAATTATAGCAGCTTCACAAAGCACCATAGTAATATGCAGTTTGCAATACTTCACCAACATTTACATAACTATATAGCCTCCTCTCAGATTCCAGAGATTCTATTTTTGATAAGTAGCAATTCAAAAGGTTAGTCACCTCATCTATATTATTATTCAACTTCTGTGGATGTGAAATGGTAACACCTTGAATTTATATGTTATCAAACCAGATAGGCTTCCTCTAAATTCTTTTTTCTCATCTATTCCAGCATGACGGTGCAGCAAGCATTGTGCACAAGCCTGGGGTTAAGGAGATAAATGAGAAACACAGTATGTCTCCAGGAGAACTCCCAATCCAGAGAGAGAAACAGACTAGTAAACACACAACCCCAACAGAGTTTGGACAAACTATAGAGGTGGAGATCAAAATGGCAATATGATGTTAGGGGGTGTCTCCCAACCAGATACCTACAATTATAATAGTGATAGCAAATAAATTAAAATTTTCTTTCTCTTCCTTCCTTCCTTTCTTCTTCTTTTCCTTCTCCTTCCCTCCCTTCATCTTTTATTCAATAAGTACATCTAGTTTATTCAATAAGTACCTCTAGTGTGAGTTAGCAAAACTGTATAGTAATAGCATTTTACATGTATGTAACACTGTGCTGGGCAATAATAACGTCTCGTCTAATCCTCACACGATGCCGGGAAGAAGGTTCAGTTATTTCCCCCATCGTACAGATGAAACTGAGGCACAGAGTGTTTACACAATTTGCCAGCACCACACATCTGGCCAGTGGCTGAACAAAGACCTAGAATTGGGGCTCTGAGGTCCACTGCCTGAGTCTATCCATTATGAGCTGGTATGCTGTCACACGACCTGAAGCAATAAGGATTCAGTGATTAAAGGACATTTCGGAATTTCTAATGAAGGCCTTCTAAACAAAGAACCTGCCTTTCAAAATCAGAGCGAGGGGAAAACAGATGATGAGAAGAAGAAAAATGGCAGCCTTCAGTGTTCATCTTCCCTGGTTTCCCCCTTTGGGGACACAGTGGCCCTCCACCTGCATAACTGATGAGGATTGGCATTCTGCTTGGTTACTGTGCATCTGTCAGGCGACTCCGAGTGAACTCAGCAAAAAAGAAACAAAACAAAAACAAAGAAAAAACAAAAAATAAGGAAGGAAAACAACCTACACACCGAGGCTGGCCCAGCTGCCCCATTGTGAGTCACCGGTACTTTCCTTCTGTTGTAATCACATGTGCCCCCCTAAATGCAACAATATTTCAAAACAATATAAATCAAGCGTGATAGCTAATTATGCTAAGGTCACTCCAAAGACTAAACCACCGGGACATCAAAAATCCTAGGAAGTGGAAGTGTGGAGCAGCAGCGTTAATAATCTCCCATTAAAAAACAGTGTGAGGGGGACCAGCTCTTTTCTCTGTGGACCACTGGGCTTCCAAAATCAACCTCGTAAGACATTTCATCTCTGCACTGAACGTTTTTAGCTAGCCCTCTGATTACAGAAATGTTCATGGCAAATCTCATCAGGATGAAGAATGTTCCATAAATTGTAACGTCTTTAATCAGGGCCCTCTTTGAAGCTATTTAACTCTCTGGATGTAGCCCAACCAGTGCTTATATTATGTCATTTATCGACTCTATTAATGATCATTACAGGGATTGATTTATACTTTTGCACGGCACTCTCACCAGATGGCATGACGCCCTCCCTCTGTGACACTCCATAAACATCACCTGGACTCACTCATGTCTCTACAGCTGAATGTTGAATCAGATCTTAGTCATCTTCACACTGGATTGCTTCTCTTCCTCCTCTTCTTCACTATACCTCTCCATGCAGCACACAAAGACCAAGTGACAGAAAACATAAACCAGTAGTATTCATAAAGCCAAGTTCTGTCTCATTCCCACTTCAGTGAGTTCTTACCCAGTGTGGGGATGCAATTTTCACAGTAAAGTAAAGGGACAGCCTTTTGCTTTCTTTGCTGATTAAAATTTAGTCTGTGTTCAATTATCTTGGGCAATGGAGAATATAACTAGAAAAAATGTATATTTGGCAGTGGGAATACAACAGACAATTTGGCCTCAAGAGAATTACTTTCTAAATTATATTTTACTTGGGCTAATATAAAAATTACATTGTATTGTTGAGCTGGCGTGTTGAGAAAGCAGGAGGCAGAGGTCCCAAGGTGCGCTGCATTTCAAGAAAGCCAGCCTAGAATTTTAAACTGCCTTGGGTGATCCAAAAAGTGGATAATAGAGAAATGGAAATGTTTAACTGTTTTCCTTACAAAATATAAAAACCAGATTAATGGGACTGTTTCATAGTTGCTTCAAACTGCAAAGGTCTAAAAGCCAAACCAATCATGTTGCCTTCAAATCAGCTTCCTCTTCTGAAACCTGTATTTCTCATTACTCTAGTCCCCAAGCCAGGCAGAGGGAAACGGAAACTGAGGCAGACTGGAGTGGACACATCCCATCAACAAAAGGACTTCGTGGCTAATTTCCTTGGCTGAAGTTTGCTGATGTAGCCAGATCTGGTTTTTCCCTACAAACCACAAACTCTTATTTTTATGTATAACTCACGACTTTAAAATATTGGGCCAAACTGAACACACTCATCCTATCATTTTTAATCCTTGCTTATTGTGAACTTGGACTTCTCCAGCTTCCCCACCAAATGGAACTGGTTCTGATAATTTTATCCCTCCTGCTGTCACTCTCCATTCTCATTGCCATCGTCTATGCTCTCATTAAATCACATCTGTATTATTAGAACAGTTTTCTGTCTTTTCTTCTCAAAGCATGCTATGCACAGTCACCAGATTTCCAAACAGTAGTTCCCCAACTTGAACTTGCATCAAAATCACCTGGGGATGCTGGTTGAACCACAAGTCCCACACCCAAGCATTTTTTAATTTAATGGGTTTCAAATGGAGCCTGATAATTTGCATATCAACAAGCTCCCAGATGAGGTGATGATGGTGTTCCCTATTTAGAGAAATACTACTCTCAAATATCACCCCCCCCCCCCCCCGATTTTCACCCCATTCAGTGATTCCCCATTTCCTCCACATTAAACTTAAAAACTCCTCCCCAGCCTAGAACTCTGGGTTCTCATAACCTGGTCTCTTCCTCTCACCCCACAATAATATTTCTCTGATCGCCTATGAAACCTTCTGGCTTCAGCCAAACTGGTCTACGTGTGTATTACCCTGGTGCATTATATACTCCCACCTTCTTGCGTCGATCAGGTGAGGAATGTCTTTCCACTTTCTTTCTCTTGTTCAAGTAACTTTTTCATGGAGTACACCCAAAACCCGTATCTCAGTGAAGCCTGCCCTAATCAAACTACCTCTAATCTACTGTCTCTTCTAGATTCCTATAGCATTAGTTCTCCACGTTGCTTGGTGTAATCTAGAGGGTGGGGGTAATAGGGAGAGATCAAAAGGACTTGTGTGCATGCATATAAGCCTAACAAATGGACACAGACACCAGGAGGGTGAGGACATGAGTAGGAGGTAGGGGGGCTACTATTGGGAGACAAGGGCACATATATACCTTAATCAATAAAAAAATAAAAAATAAAATGCTTAGCATTTAGAACTAGAGACTCTGAGTATGACTCTTAGTTCTTATTACTTGTATAACTTGACTAGTCATTTAACCATTCTGAACCAGTTTCCCCTTCAGTAAAAGAAAGATAACAACATCTATTTTATTGTATTGGGTTGCATAACAGTTAAATGAATGAACTATTTAAGCCTTCTGAGAAGCATAGTACAAAGAAAGTGCTTAATAAATATTAATGTTCTTCATTCATCTGTTTCCCCCAATCAAGCACTTAGCACTAAATAAAAAAATATGTTACTCTAATCATCTATAATTTAAGCTTGTCCTTCTCTCTTTTAGCCAGATAGAATGCTCCTAAGGGACAAAAGAAATGTCTAATTCAGCTGAGTAACCTTAGCCCTTGGAAACTTCTGAGCAACTAGTAAGCTCTCAATAAATTTACCTAAATGATTAAATTAAGAAATAATGTAGAAAAATGGTTTTATAAACAAGTTTGCCTCTGCAAAACTTAAATACCTTATATTAACCACATTTATCCTTAAAATATCCTATGGCAAAGGCAACAGGTATTTTACATATTTCAGAAAAACTGAAAAGAAATCTAATTGAATCCCAGACTAAACAAAAGAAAAAAATCATTAAAGAAAAAATCTCTATGAAGTAAATTTGTGCATAGAACACTAATAACATGAATACAGGAGGTAGTGCTGGTAAGAAGTAATGGACTTTCTACAGAGGTCTTCTGAGGTCCTCTATCATGCAACCATGTGACTGCTGTACTTCCAAAATGGCAGACAAGCACTGACAAGTGTCAAACCAAACAGATAAGACACATTGCCTATTCTTCAGGAGATTCTCTAATGTTGAAGTCAAGCTGCAAGAAATTATAATTTTCATTCTGTGCTCTAGTGTTGCTGACTTCTACACAACTCCTAGACAGAGTTCAACACCACCCACTTCCACAGAGCTAATGGGAACGGCCTGTCAGAGAGAGGGGAGCTATTTTACTCACTCAAACTCAAAACACTGTTTTTCATGAATGTTATGGCAGAAAAAAAAGATATAATCTGACATATTTTCCTCCAAATACAGAGCAAGTGCCCTAAAAGTTCAAGTTGTTTTGAACTTACCATACAGAGGCCACACAGCTTGGTCACAGGGCTCTCAAAATCAGTTTGTCATAAGAGCCCCACCATAATTAACTATAAATCTCAGACAAGTTCATTCCTTCAATAGACATTTCCTGAGGGATTATTACATAACAAAAATTACCCTAAATTATGAGGACAGAGAAGTAAATATATAGAATCCATGTCTTTCTGAAACTTATACGCAATTGGGGCAGACTGAAATACTTGGCCAAAATTGGCATTAAGGTAGAACACATTTCCTAGCCGCAACATAACTACATTCTGGACAGTGAAATGTGAGTGTAAATGAGGTAGGACATGTCCAGGCCTTGCCATGGCAAACCTCCCTCTTGATTATGAACTTTCTCTTTCTATCTCTTTATTTGCCAGCTGGATGCAAAGGATTCTTAGATCTTATTGGTGATGGAGCCACAGGATGGAAAGAAGCAGAAGGTCGGTCACCTGCTGACCACACTCTTGAAACTATTTTGTGAGCAGGAAATTGACTGCTATTGTGTTAAGTGACCAGGATTTGAAGTTGTTTGTATGACAGATTGTCTATCCTACCAAAGCACAAACCCGAAAGACCTCTAAGACATTATGATCTAGAGTATGCACAAGATGATGTGGTACTACCAGAAAGAGGTATCTCACCTGAGCTGGAGTTGAATATCAGGGAGGGCTCCGCAAAAGAAGAAACACTTAAGATGAATCTTGAGGGACACTGTGAGACAGTGAGAAAGGAAACAGGATGTTGAGGAGGAGAAAGCACTGGGCAAACTTTGAAGAAATGTGGCACACTGGGAAAGTGTCAGTGATTCCTGACTGCTAGAATATAGAGTGACATTGGGAAATGGAGCTGATATATGTGTACTTGTTGAAATGAATGAACCCAGGACATGAAATAACTAGTAAAAATAATGAATAAGGGAAGAAAAAAGTGATCAAAAACATCTAACTGGCCCTAACTGGTTTGGTTCAGTGGATGGAGCGTCGGCCTGTGGACTGAAAGGTCCCAGGTTTCATTTCAGTCAAGGGCATGTACCTTGGTTGCAGGCACGTACATCCTCAGTAGGAGGTGTACAGGAGGCAGCTAGTCAATGTTTCTCTCTCATCGATGTTTTTAACTCTCTATTCCTCTCCCTTCCTCTCTGTAAAAAATCAATAAAATATATTTTTTAAAAAGAACATCTAACTTAAAGGCAGAACAGATGACATTCTCTTCATGAAGATAGAAAATGTAGGAGAAAGAAATGAAAGGATGGGTTTGATTTTGAAAGAAACTAACACTGAGATAACTATGAAACATCCACAGAAGAATCAGCAGGTAGTTGGACGTAAGGGTCTGGAGCTCAGGCAGTAATAAGGATAGGAGAGGTGGTTGAAGCCACAAGTGTAAGGGGATTGCTCACGTAGAATATTCTGAGTGACAAGCCAAAGAAATAGGAAAGGAAGTGGGAAAGAGGAGGTGGGAGGGAGGGATGTAGGAAGGAAGACAGGGAGAGAGAGAGAGAGCATGGCGGGGGGGGCAGATATTAGAAAAGCAGTCAAGAGATAAATATGGTGCCCTGAAAAATGTCCACTATGTTTGAAAATTAGTCAACTATTTGTGACCTTAACAAGTTGCATTTCAATACTGTCAAAAGCCAGTTTAAAATGGTCTACAGAGTGAATGAGAGATGAAGAATTAGAAATAGGAAGGAATATAAAATACTCTTTAAGGAAAATTGACTCTAAGAAACAACTAACTAGAAGTGGACAAAGAGACAGAATTTGTTTCATTTGGTTTTAATTTTTCAGCATATAAAACTTAAACATGTAAATATGCTTAATTCTTTGAACTTTTATTTCCCTACCTATAAAACAGGGATAATAAGGCTCCTTCTGCTTGGTCCCTTGGGTCACTGTCAGAACAAATAAGATGACATATGTGAAAGATTCTAATCTAAGTACTAAGTAAAGGGCAAGGTTATTATGTATTTATAAATGTTGAAAACATAGAGTTATTAGAGTCAAGAGTCCAGTGAAATATGGTTGGCTATAAAACCAAGAAAAAAATATAATCAGTCTAGATCTAGAAATATTCATAAAAATGTCTTCTTAATATACACTACAAGTTGCTGACCCCAAATCTTAGAGGCTAAACTACAGATTTGTAAGTCCTATGCTGGCCAAAATTTTTCTGGGGCTCCTGGGTTACAGTCTGGGTTTCCAAATGTCTTCATTACACCAGAAAGAAAAAGAAAAAAGCCAATTAACTCTGGCAGACGGCAGTGTATGAAGTCATCTGGGAATTTATTAGTCTTATGAGTAGTAGTTCTTAAATAAATATTGCTGGCAGTCACCCAGTTTCCCAAAGCAAAACACTAGCGCCATAATTTAGGTCTCATGACCAGTGAAATCATGGTGAATGGCAACAGCTTTCTCAGTATGTTATTCTAAGGGGTGATTGAGGTATTCTGGGACATAAGCTAGCCATTTTAGGACTTCTCTCCTGGGAAGATTTACCATCCAAAAGAATATGGTCTAATCATTATTTCACTAGCCACCAAACCTTTAAAGACTCCACACAGAACATTATTTCTAGCTCTATGACATGAGTGGACTAGACTTTCTCTCATAAAATTTCTAACAGGTGGTCTTCACATGTCCCATCTTCTTCCCCTGGGAAGATATTTAACCCCCATAAAAAATGTCCCTTTCCTTCTCTGAACTTTTGGACAACTCCTTCTGACTTGATTTCCTACTTGCTAATGTACCCTCCTCAATTACCTTATTTTCAAGGGTGTAGGGTGCTAATTAAAGTCAAGTAGTTATGTCTCCAGCTCCATATAGTACCTATGCAGGATAAGCTTTCCTTTACAGTAGATAACTACAGATCTAGTCTTAAGAACCAAATAAACTCTACTTGCAATTATTTTTGCATTTCTTTATCTGAATGGGATCAGGCTATAACACTAAAATGGTGCTCCTTATATCCATGTTTCTCCAATATTTTATCCTTAATGTGTGAGAGTACCACATGTAGCTATTCAACAGGGCCAAATGTCTACAGGTCAATTTTTAGACTTTTTTTATCCACTGCAATGCTGAATTTCATCCTAAGACGGAGGGTCAATAAAGCACTTTGCAAATTACTGCCATCAGAACCACAAAGAAAAAGACATAACTTATTTTGCCCTCACATGATACCACAGAACATTTATACAGACCTTTATAAATAATCGTGTCTTTTATAAGTTTACCTCATTTATCCTTAAAATAATTTTGTAATTTTTTTTACTCATCATCACCCATTAATAGAAGAGAATGCCAGATAGTTTAAGAACACTTCCCAAGGCCACACAGTTTTCCAAGGGCTGAACCAGTTCTATATCCAACATCCTCTGCTTCCTCAATTCTGCACCATAGACGGCCCCATCTTATTACCCACTTTGTTTTTATTTCACTTCTCTAGCAACAATGGGAAGAGCCTGGCTTTCTCTGAAGTCATCAAAGAGTCTTTGATGAGACACAGACATGAATTCAATTCTCCCACTAATGAAAATACATAATATTATTGGTTATATAAGGAATGTTATAGGATCATCACAACTGTGGAAAGTTTTTTAAAGGAATGCACAAATGATGCCTGGAATCCCAAAAAGGCCAAATTAGATATTACAAACAAATGACCAAATGTGGGATAGGGGAAATTCCATGAGCAAACAGTTTTTTTCATTTGAATGGTTTGTTTTCATTTCATAAGGGCTTCTCTTTTATGGAAAACTCTGTTGTGTGTGTGTGTGTGTTTTTGAAAGGATTTCAAAGTAGCGTCATGACAAACCTGTAAATGGAGAAGGAAGCCACCGATCGGATGAGGGATGCCAAAGCCCCCACTTTGGCAGCTTCCACTGCCCCCCGGACGCGGTATTTCACTGTGTCGGAGTAGTTGGTATAAGGTTGATTATAAACAACAATCTTCCCTGTTGCTTCTCGGGCCCTTCTCTGCAGTTCATCGAAAGAGGTCACCACCAGAACTTCCGCTGTAATGCCTAGAAGAAAAAGTCATACGCGATTAACTTACAGTTTCCGATCAGCCAGGTTGGACTGGCACACGAAAGGTCACATATGCTCTATCTGCTACATCTGGAAAACTGTTTGAGTAGATCAAAGTGTTGTAGCCATTTGCCATGGGAGAAAGACTGTGGGGGTTAGCCAGTTCCCCAAGAGAGAGAAAAGGCATTCAAAAATGTAACAAACAACGCATGAGGTTTTCAACTCACTTGACCAGCTGGTATTAAATTGCAAGTGGCTTGAAAAGATAGGTTTTTCCCCCTTTTTTTCTCCCCCTAAGAAGTCACAAAGATCACAGAATGACAAGAATTATTTTATAAAGAAAATGCATTTTAGGAAGCTCCCCTTGGGATTAAAGAAACACATATTTATATTTTCATAAAACTATTTTGATAGGTTGCTATACAACCTTCCTTCATGACATCATACAAAGGATAGTCATTTATAAAGAATGTTTTTAGAAGCCAATGAAGTTCACTAACTTTTTCATTGTTGTTGTTAATCCTCACCAGAGGATATTTTTCCATTGGCCTTTAGAAAGAGTGGAAGGGAGGGGAAGGGACAGAGAGAGAAACGTCAATGTAAGAGAGACACACAGATTGGTTTCCTCCTGCATGCGCCCCAACCAGGGCTGGGGATAAAACCTGCAACTGAGGTATGTGCCCTTGACCAAAATTGAACCCAGGAACCTTCAGTCCATGGGCCAACACTCTATCCATTGAGCCAAACTGATTAGAGACACTTTTTAAAATATATTTGTTTTTATTGATTTTAGAGAGAGAGGATGGGAGAGAGATTGAGAAATAGAAACATCATTGAGAGAGACACATGGATTGACTGCCTCCTGCATGCTCTGACCAGGAATGGAATCAGGGACCTCCTGGTTCATGGGTTGATACTCAACCACTGAATCACACCTCCTGGGGTGATCTTCATTAACTTTTAACAAATAGTCAATGTAACCTTTCACAAGAACCTCAAAAAGTCAGCTTGTTTTCTTTCCTCCTTTGTACAAAACACTCATAGAGGATGTGGAAATTTCCCATGCTTCTCAATTTCCAGTACTCAGTTGCACCAACTACATCACGATTCTTCACATAAAATTTCTGAAGATCTTGTATAGCTGTCCTGTGATCCTGTTGTCTCATTTAGAAGAGGTATGCTATCTTTCCTCAGACCACAAATCTTGCCCGATCTTTCTGGTTAGGTTCTGAGAAGTCATTCAAAAACTGCCAGACCACTGAAGATCCAATTTTATGGAGCAGTTAGAGTAACAAAAACAAAACAAAAACACAATAAAAAAATATTTAGCAACGCAGGCCAGATGCAGTGGCTAAATATAACTGCCTAAAAGAAAGTGGCGGGCGCCTACTGTTTTGTGGCTTTAGACACACTGTCATGAAATATGTCAGTTAAAAACCAAAGTATCAACATATATTTGGCATTCTTCCTTAATCTTGCAAACTACAGAACTGGGTTTTTCTGGAAGCTTAACAGATGTCATTAAAATTCTGTTACTTGGAAAATTCTTTTAAAATACACTGCAGTTATAAGAGAATGTAGGTAGATTCCATCACAATGGACCCTCCAGGCAAGCTCTTCTCCAACTCTATTTTCACCATCCAGACTGAATTTTTACTTTTACTTTAAAGTGATTGAGTGTAGATCTGTAAGAATGTCTCCACTAATATTCAGATCTCAACATTTAATTTATAATCTAAGAAAAGCAACATGCAGTTATGGATAGTAAGGAAGCCACTACTTGTTCCCATGATAAATATGTGCCAAAATACAAGTAAGGGTGCAGCTAGACAGATTTTGAGAATCATAACTTTCTAAAATCTAGTTACCTTAAAACTTGACTGGCATTATTACTGGCAGAGCATGAGAATTTTGTTGATGGTTTTCAGCCGTTCCTAATGAAAAACATATTCAATGGTTTACCTAAGGGGCGCCCTAGCAATGGGGTAATTTTGGCATCTGGATTGGAGCCACTAGAAATGAAGCCAGCTTTCTATAAATTTTTATAAGCCACTGCAAAATTAAAGTCATACAAGTGTGGTATTTCTCTCTGGTCTAGGCTTCAAGTTCTTTTAACAAATGAGAGAGTGACAGAGTGCTGAAGAGCGGAAACCGAACGTAGACGCCACAGCTGCCAATGCGGAACACTAGTAACAGCTATAGGTCAAAACCTACCACCGTGAACTTGGAAGAAGAGTCCAAATTAATCCGTTTTCCTGAAAGCTACACCTCCTCTCTGATTCTTTTGTCTCCTTCATCCCCTGTGCCTAGTCAATCCTTAAACACTAACTATGTTGACTGAACCCAAGTCACTGTTTCCTCTCCCCCGCCACTCCCATTATACACCCTCACATGAGGCCCTTATCTGTCTTTTGAACTGTAATAATTATCTCCCCCACCAGTCACCCACCACTATTGCTGCCCCAGCCTCCAGGCCAGGTCCCTCCATTAAATGTCAACAGAGCTGCCAGCTTGAACTACTGAAACTGCAGAATAAGTAGATCAGCCACTTCAATATCTCCCCGACCCCTCCACCTTACCTCTCTGCATTTACATACCAAAGACTATCTGTCTCTACAGACACTGGATCCCTTTGCTTTCAAAGCCCATCAATATAGTACACTTAAAAATTCCCACTCACCATGCAAGTTCACTTCTGTGTCTTTGTTCACACTACGGTATATGTCATGTTGAACCCATTCTCCCAAATTCATCATGTGACAAAACACCTATTTATTCCTCAGGTTGCCATTTACAAATCATTCCTTTAGGAAGCATTCCCTGGCCTCTGGCCTCTTGGCTCAGCCCTTCCTCCCAGCCCTAGGGAGGGCTGATTCATGCACCACCCTTCTCTGGACTTTGAGTGTGTCCTGGGCAGACCTGGGCTTTAGATGGTGAAACTCTACCTATTAAGACTTTCTCAGCTACTTAAACTGTGGTCTCCTCAGCGTTTGGGGCCATGTTCATTTTTGTTCGACTCTCCAGGGCCTACCACAGTGACTCATGTGTAGCAGTTAGTCAATGAATACCTCCTTGAGTGGCACTGCTTCAAATAAGGGATCCTTGGCTGGAGCTAAAGCCTTTCCATAAAAGTGTAATTTTACCCTTAAAGTTTGATAGCACTTCTCCCTCAACAACTCCGAAGTCTGATTCTCCTGCCACCAGAACACAGCTGCACAACAATAGCCAAGCACAAAAGGCCTTGGGCGGTCAGCATAGAAATATAAGTTCCAAATGTGAAAACTCAGAAAGCTCTTTTTCTCTTTCTTAAGCCTAGTGACCCTTACTCGACACAGAATGTGAAAGCTAGTATTTAAGCCTATAAACTATGAGAAACAGCAAGAGGATAGCAACAGTACAAGAAGACAACATGTAGAATAACAAACGCTAATAGGATTATATGTCATGTTGGCAATGTTCTATCTCCGTGATAACTCAGTAGCCATTGGACACACAGGGCTGCTGAAAACTCTAAATGAAACTAATGCGATCAGAAACTGGATTTTTAATGTCATTTACTTTAATGAATTTATATTTATATTTAAATTTAAATAGCCATATGTGTGTAGTGGCTGCTCTGTGAAACTCACAATTCCCACAGGTTCAGCCATTATGCAGGCAAATGGCTGGAAGCCTCCCTGCCCGCCTTGAGGGGCCTGGCTTCCTGACAGCGCCATAACCCAGTGACGCCAGGGCCATGACCTCCCCCAGAGGTCACAGACCAGGTGGACCCTATTGCTCATACTTCATTGGAGAAGGTAGGGTGTGTACTAACACTTAAAGACTTTTGCTACAGTTGAATAAAATAAAACTAGGCCATCTGGAAAACTTCACTCTTCGATGTTAGTTTGTGTTTTGACATGTTACACAAAAGAAATGTTCACGCTGCCTACAAATCAGCAGCTCCACTGCCCTCCTCTCCACTTGTCTCCCTTCTTCCCTTTCTCCCATTCTCAAAAATAGTACATGGGAACTTCCAAGAACTCAAAACTAGCGTCAGATTCACAGCAAGGCCTGCCCTGACCTCCCTATTTATAATTGCAAACCACTCCCAGCTCTTGCTTAACTTTTCCACGGAATTTATCAGCTTCCAGCTGCATCCACTGCACTGTGAGCTCATGGTGGGTGGAAATGTTTGTCTGTTTTATTCACTAACGTAACCAAAGTAACTGAAATGGTGCTTGACACACACACACACTCATGGACACAAATACACCCATGCACATATGCATATACCGAATGAATGAAAAGAAACCAAAAATATAAAAGTATAATCATACCCCATGCATGGTCACCCTCCAGAAATGTATGCTTCCAAGAAAATTGTGAATTTTTGTATATTCTGTCAGAATAATTGAATGATAATAATGAAAGAAATAATAGCTAGATTGAGAATCTATTGTTTATAGTCCTGTGCACAGCAACTGTGCGAGTTACTAGGAAGAAACTGAGGTGCAGAAAAATAAGCTTACACAACTATGAGGTGTTGAAGCCCAGATTTGAATTACTAGTTTTCTGCATCCAAGGGTCATGCTCCTACTAAATGCATTGCTGTTTTCAAAAATGTAAAAATATGTCAAAGAAAATCTAAGTGTTTTTATTTTAAGAGGACTGATAAGGAAAAATATAAAGATATGTAAAAATCCACCTAAGCTATCAGGTTTTGTTCTTAGTCTACCCAGGATCCTGCTCATACATCAGGATGCTGTTATCACACCAGGTGCCAATCTATTCATAGGGGTGTGGAGGGAGGCTTCACTCCAGGACAAGAATCAGCAGACTGTTGGATAATGAAAAGGACTATGGTTGGTAATTCTAAAGAAAATGTAGCACTAGTGCTTAAAAAAATATTCTTACAAAGTGACTCTCTTGGCTATAGCTGATTATATCATTAAAATAGCATAAAAATCCTCAGGTTTCTTTTTATTCTTCACACCTAATTTTCAAAGTTGATCAATTTATTTTATTTCTTTAATATATATTTTTATTGATTTCATAGAGGAAAGGAGAAGGAGAGAGATAGAAACATCAATGATGAGAGAAAATCATTGATAAGCTGCCTCCTGCACACCCCTCACTGGGGATTGAGCCCGCAACTCAGGCAAGTGCCTTTGACTGGAATCAAACCCGGGAACCTTTAGTCCGTAGGCCGACGCTCTATCTACTGAGCCAAACCAGCTAGGGCTGATCAATTTATTTTTAAGCAACTTACCCTGTGCATAATTACTGTCACGTCTCCTTGTAGAGACAACAGATACAGATGGCTGTGGTATGGATGCAAGTCATCAATTCTACGGACAATTTGATAAAGAGATTCCAGTTGCAGTCTCTTCTAGGTTGCCTCCTCCCAAGAACAGTTAAGAATAGGAAGATCGCGAAGGGAGACTTTTGTATTTTGTGCTACTAAAAGGAAAAGATCACAGACAGAAAAGCAATGTCTCTGAGGCTCAATTCAATGTGGTATGTTTTAGGAAATTGATTCTGGTTTCAGAAGACTTAACACTAAACAAGAAACAATCCAGGCCCAACCAAAGGAAGCCTAGCTTATTACTCTTATCACATAAACCTAGTGTAAGCGCACTACTCAATATAACTGGGCCCAGTAAGATGACTGGCTGCTCCTGAACTTGGTTACGAAGGAAGAAAAAGAGTTGTTCTTTGAAACAGTGTTTTGACCTGAAATGGTAAGGAAGTTGCAAAATAATGGCAAGGCAGATAAAAGAATACCAGAGCAGTTCTTCTGACTGTCCATTTGTTTACAGAGAATATTATGATTGTACACACCTTTTCATGAAAGAACAAGCCCTAGAGATTCAAATTCCTTCAACATATTTACAGCTCTCCTCCTCAACAGGGCTTTGTGCTGGGAGTTGGGGACAACACAAATTTGAATAAATTCCAGTCTATCCTTAAAAATTGCATAATCTGCCCGGCCAGAGTGGCTGCGCATCGACTCAGGAACCAAGAGGTCTCTGGTTTGATTCTCGGTCAGTGCACATGCCCGGGTTGTGGGCTAGATTTCTAAGAAGCGGTGTGCAGGAGGCAGCCAATTGATTTTTCTCTCTTATCCATGTTTCTATCTCTCTATACATCTCCCTTCCTATCTCTAAAAATTATTAAAACTGATAAATTAAAAAGAAAACACTGTTGGGTCGCACTGGTGTGGCTCAGTGGTTGAGTGTCTACCTATGAACCAGGAGGTCTCGGTTCACTTTCTGGTCAGGGAACATGCCTGAGTTGTGAGCTGGATCCCTAAGAGGGGGCGTGCAGCAGGCAGCCAATCAATGATTCTCTCTCATACTTAATATGACTCTCCTTTTCCCTTCCTTTCTGAAATCAATAAAGACATATTTGTTAAAAAAAATGTATAATCTGGGGAAGAAAAATAGGCAAATAATAACTTTCAAAAGAGCACAGAATGTTACAAGTGCTAAATGAAGTACAAGGTAAAATATCATCATTGGCAAATATGTTCTCCTATGCAGTGGACTCTCTTGTTTTGTTGATGGTTTCTTTTGCTGTGCAGAAGCTTTTTATTCTGATGTAGTCCCATTTGTTTATTTTCTCATTAGTTTCCGTTGTCTGAGAAGCTGTATCAGTAAAGATATTGCTATTACATATGTCTGATATTTTGCTGCCTATGGATTCTTCTAAGATTTTTATGGTTTCCTGTCTTACATTTAAGTCCTTTAATCATTTTGAGTTTATTTTTGTGTATGGTGTAAGTTGGTGGTCTAGTATGATTTTTTTGCATGTATCTGTCCAATTTTTCCAACAATATTCATTGAGTAGATTGTCTTGACTCCATTGTATGCTCTTGCCTCCTATGTCAAATATTAATTGAGCATAATGACTTGGGTCGATTCTGCGCTCTCTGTTCTGTTCCATTGGTCCATATATCTGTTCTTGTGCCAATAGCAGGCAGTTTTGAGGCATTTTAATATAGATTGATATCTGGTATTGTGATCCCTCCAACTTTGTTCTTCTTTCTCAGGATTGCTGTGGCTATTCAGTGTCGTTTTTATTCCATATGAATTTCTGGAGAGTTTGTTCCAGGTTTGTGAAATATGCCATTGGTATTTTAATGGGGATTGCATTGAATCTATAGATTGCTTTGAGTAATATGGACATTTTAATGATGTTGATTCTACCAATCCATGAGCATGGTATATTCTTACATTTGTTAACGTCTTCTTCATCTCTTTTTTCAACATCCTGTAGTTTTCTGAGTATAGGGTTTAATCTCCAAAATGTATAGGGAACTCATACACATTAACAAAAAGAAGGTAAACAATCCAATCAAAAAATGGGCAAAGGACCTAAATAGACCCCTTTCAAAAGAGTACATACAGAAGGCCAATAAACATATGTAAACATGCTCAAAGTCACTAATCATCTGAGAGATGCAAACCAAAATGACAAATAGGTACCATCTCACACCTGTCAGAATGGCTATCATCAACAAACAACAAGGCGAGGATGTGGAGAAAAAGGAACCCTTGTGCACTGCTGGTGGGAATGCAGACTGGTGCGGCCACTATGGAAACAGTACGGAGTTTCCTTAAAAAATTAAAAATGGAGCTCCCATTTGACCCAGTAATTCCACTTCTAGGAATATATTCCAAGAAGCCAGAAACACCAATCAGAAAGGAGATATGCACCCCTATGTTCATAGCAGCACAATTTACCATAGCTAAGATTTGGAAACAGCCTAAGTGCCCATCAGATGAATGGATTAAAAAACTATGGTACATCTACACAATGGAATACTACGCTGCTATAAAAAAGAAGGAACTCCTACCATTTGCAGCAGCATGGATGGACTTGGAGAGCATTATGCTAAGCAAATAATCCAGTTGGAGAAAGATAACTATCACATGATCATACTCATTTGCAGAATATAATGAGCAACATAATCTGATGAACTAAAGTGGATCCAGAGACAAAGAAGCATCGAACAGACCATCCACCCTCAGAGGGAAAGGGGAAGAGGGGGAAGAGATCAACCAAAGGACTTGTATGCATGCATATAAGTATAACCCATGGACACAGACAGTAGGGGAGTGAGTGCATGTGCTAGTGGGGGCTGGGGAATGACCCAGGAGAGGTCAATGGGGGGGAAAAAGAAACATATGAAATATTTTAAGCAATAAAGAATTAAAAAAAACTTTAAGTAAAATATTGTGAAATAATAACATGCACCAATAGTAATTCTGATGGGGGAAATCAAGGAAGTTTCCCATAAAACTTTGTAAGCCTAAGAAGATCTCAATAGTCTGAAAATAAAGAAAGGAGCAAAGAACAAAGAAGGAAAGACAAAGGTAGGTAAAACATCTATTCATTTACAATGAATAGGGGGCTTCCTGCCAGGCCCCCAAACAGAAAAGGGAACACTCCAAAATCTTCTCATTTTTAACCAAGATATCCTCATTCTATTAATTCCAAGAAAGCAAAGGAAAAAGTCTCCTTGAAAAGGGTTTCAGAGGGGAAAATGTTAAACTCAGCTATTATTTAAGTGAAAGTTAGAAAAGCAACAACTCCAAATGATAACTGGTGGTATGTGACCCTCCCCTCCAACTATCTCCTGAGATCAGGCTCAAATTAAACCTGTCTGTCAGCCTGGCAAACATGCCCAGACCCGACCTCATCACCATGCACAGGCACAGGAAATTAGCATCATCTCTAGAGAGGCAGCTGTCTGCCCGACAAAGCAGCATGCCACACACCGACCTGAGGGAGAGCCACCGCAAAGCACCTTGTCGACTTTGACCTCTGCAATGCAGAGGGTACACATTTGGTTGTAAAATGGAGAGGGACCACCATGGAATCATTATGTCCGACCTGACATGTGATGTGGGACACTTAAGGTGTGCCGGGACTGAACTCAGCAACCTCAGCAGCCACAAGCACAGAGCGCAGTCCAATCCCTAGCAACCGGATCATTGAGGATCCAAGCTGCTTCCATTGGTGAGGTCTCAACATTAAAGGCAATCACACCTCTGAGAACCTTGATTAATTTACTGATTATCACAGGAGGCACTTATACTCTAAAACACGAGGTGCATTGTGTTGAAACAGGTGGTTTTGATCATGGTTGCTTTCTCTCCCACCCACTGGGGTATTTCCTTATAATGGTGACTAGTGTGGGTGAATGAATGCTTTCACAAAAGCCATTGTCATCAATACACAGGAAGTTCTTTATACTTCAATCAGCTTCCAGTGGTATTTAAGGCTTTAGTGGTGGTGGGAGAACAGAGGTTGAGTTTCTGGCTTCAGGAGACTAAAACAGGACTAGCTAATATGGTTTGGGGGTCAGAGATGGCTCACAAAAGGTAGGGTCTATGAAATGAAAGCTAATGGATTTGGGGACACTGGCAGAAGACTGGGGAGGAGAAGAGAGGACTAAGATTAAAGTAAGCAGGGAGTGAAGGAGAGAATGGCACCAGAGGCTAGCGGTGTGTAGGGCGACCTCACGTGAGAGCCTGGTGGCTGTATGAGGGATTTAGGTGGGGAGAGAGAAGTCAAGCAAGTTCCAATTTACATTTGGAAAGCATTGCTAGGCTTAGTGTAATGAAAGGCTTGGAGGAGGTTAAAAAAACAGATACGGAGGGCTATTTAGGGGACGACTGCACTTTCTGAGAGATGACAGTGGCTTAAACTACAAAGCAGGGCAGGGGAGATGAAGTAGGAGCCACTTGAGCAGTAGGGTGGGGACACCTGTTGCAGCCGTGGGGAGACTGGCCTCATGGGGCTTCGTGACCCACTAACCTGCCCAGTCTGGACCAGGACTCTTTTCCTGGGGAAAGTGGTATGTGAACGGAAATTTACTAATCAGATCATTCAAAATGAAGACAACACCATTTAATTTTAAGGTGAATCCTATCACTGAAACTTCGTACCTTACTCTAAAACTATTTTATAAAGTATTTACCATATTACATTACTCCTATATTACATTACTTATTCTTCAAAATGTTATTTTAAAGCAGGATATTCTTTATCCAGGCAGTGTCCATCACTCTGTACCCTGGTGGGAATACTGGCTACCAAATCCATTAGCCTTTGATCCTGAATAAGTTGCTTATCTTTTCCCAGACTGTAACATGAGAATCACAGTCCCATTGACACCACCAGGATTCTTGTGAGCGCCAGATGACATGATTGAGGTAAAAACTGTTGTGTTATAAAGCATTATAAAACAATAAGAGTAAGGCATGAAGGGTTTGGGGCATATACCAAATAGGTATAAACAGCAATCATCCGATTTATTTGAAATTCCACTTCAAACTAGTCATCAGGAATATTGTGGGTATGGTTTCGGCAAATAGGGAGCCACCTGGCTCAGGGCAGAGCTCTTCTTATCACATCACACGGTTCCGGAGGCAGAGTGACTTCTTGTCAGTTTTGACCAAAGCGATAGGTTAGGCGCATATCGTACAGGCCCCACATGGGACTGGTGGAAATGCCGAGGTAGCTTCATGGTCTGCTTGGCAGCGAAGGGTCCAGAAGGAGTGATGGAGGGAAAGGTGAGAGGAGCAGGGAAGGGACTCTTCAAAGAAGTATGAGCAGAACAGGGCATCAGAGTAAAAGATGCCAGGGGCCCTGTCTAAAATTATACCTACATTGTATTCTATTATTTCCCTGACTCTCACATGCCCATCACACGCCTTGTAAACTGCAGTGTCTCTCTCAGAAGACACGACACTGGGTTCACCCATGGGACTTGCTGGACAATGGCTGAGCAGAAACTTGAAGAGCCACTGCAAGCTTCGACTGTCTCTTACGAGCCCTTTTCCTTCAGCCACAAGAATGACAAGTCCCAGATGGGGGCTTCTCCTTCAGCCTGTATCCTGGAGCGGAAAGGGTATCTGAGGCAGAAGCAAAGACACTACCAACTTTATAAATATGAGATGCGAATGGGCAGATGTCTTGTCACATCTTCTATGTATATAAAAGCCTAAGTGACTGAATGACCAAACAATTGGTCGTCGGGTCACTATGATGCGCAATGACCACCAGGCGGGAGGCACTAAACGCAGGAGCTGCTCCTTGGTGGTCAGTGCACTCCCAGAGCCAACCTCTCATGGTCCCTGTCCCCAGCTTGCCAGGCCCAGTTGGCTCGACTGGGACTGGACAAGACAACCCCAATCACCAGCCAGGCTGAGGGACCCCACCCATACATGAATTTGTGTGCTGGGCTTCTAATATCTATATATCTATATCTATATCTATATCTATATCTATCTAAACTAATAAAAGCGGAATAGTAAAATTAACCATTTCTTCGGGACGCCCAAAAGCCAATCAGAGCGGATGTATGCAAATTAGCCCAGCCAACATGGTGGCCGCCACTCACGGACCTGAGTAAACGTCTAGGCAGCGTCCGTTGCAGCAGGAGCGAAAGGGAAACTGTTTTCGGCCCTTGGCGGGCAGGCTCCAAAACATGTTTCAATAATGTAACAATCATAGAATCCTCGGGAGCTGAAGGGAACAGCAGACCTAGCCTGAGTCTAAAAGTATAACATTGTTGCAGTATAGACTCCGCGAGGTGAGGCAGAGAGGAGGCTTTGTTACATGTCTAGGCCGGCTTAAAGGAACAGTGTATCAATTATAGGAGATAAACCCCAGAAACCTGCGTCCAGCCAGCCTTGCTGGGACGTTGGGTCAATGGGAGCTGTGGGCAGCCTTAAAGCCCCTCACCCAGGCTGGTCAGGCATGCCAGCAGGTGGACATCCCCAGAGGGGTCCCAGA